>BQNB010116621.1:0-21326 GCA_026074375.1 Tanacetum coccineum
TTTAGGCTTATTAGTCCCCTATTTCTGTCCTTTTTATAAACTGTCACAATAGCTTAATTGCAATCCCAGCTTATTTTAGGGCTTATTAGATTCCCATAGCTTATATCTAGGACTCCCCTATCCCTATTTATTTGTTTCCTATAGTTGTAGCTTATATTGTGCCTTAAAACCTCAAAGAAAAAGCAAAATAAGCCCATAAGCTTATTTAGGTTCTGTCAGCCCAAAAGCCCACTTTTCTAGCTTATTAAGCCAACTAAAAGCATAAGTGCTTTTACAAAAGTTGTTCCCCTTAAGCCCCTTAACAAGTTTTCTTTTATAGCTTTTTGATAATAAGCTGTTGGACTTGATTTGTAATCGGGGTAGTGCTTCAGGGACCATTTGTGCAATTTTGTTTTTCATAGTTAACATTGTTAGTCCCTGTGGTTAGTTAGCCTGTTACCCCGTTTGTCCTTGTGTCCTTTTCACTGTTAGTCCCTTAGGTTAACTTTAGTTAGTTTATTTAATTTAAATAATTAAATTAGGTTAAAATTTAATTAGTTTAATTACTTTTAATTTAATCAGTAAAATTTGGGCATTTTTATATTTTTAGAATTGTTAACTTTTTCTTTATTTAATTTTATTTTTTCAGAATTTTTATAACTTTTATTTTTTGTCTTTTTCTATTTTCTTAGTTTTAATTAGTTTTTAATCTTTAAAAATTCATAAAAAATCCAAAAATTAATAAAAAAATATTTTTCTTTTTTATAAAATTTTCTTTTGTCATTTAGTGTCTAGGAAAAATATAAAATTTAGTATAGGCTTTATTTTTCTTAAATTTCAGTTTTAGACCCGTTTTACCGGGTGCGTTTTACCGTTTCTTTTCGTTTTACATTCAAACGACCTCCGTTTTAGTTCTAGTTTTCTTTATTTTTCAAATTAAGTTAATTAGAATTTAATTTTGATTTTTAATTTAATTTAGCATTTATTTTTCTTAATTTTTAATATTTAGGTTTCCCGATACCTTATTCTGTTCCCCGTATTTAATTTAGATTTAATTTTAGGATTTCCCTATAACTAATTTTGTTTCCCGTAGTTTTTAAGATCCCCATTTCCTATATTTGTTTCCCGTAGATTAAATTAGATTTTATTTAATTAATTTTAGTTGTAATTATATCAGTGTTCATATCATATATTCTCCATCAGTCAATTTCTCTTCAAACCAGGATAATTTTCAATTGCAGCCTCGTTGGGACATACGACCCGGGAATATCTCTTCCGGAATCTTTTTATCATTGATTTGATTCTTATATATTTTATTTCTAAGTAGGTCTTGACTTTTTCCCTTTGTCAAGGGTAAAGAGTTTGGATTTGCTTATATATTTAATATATATACTATCAACGAATCAGTTCGTTCCAAAGATCGTCTTGGTACTGGACGTATTCTTCTATTCTATTCCATCCTTCTTCTTCAGTAAGAGAGCTGAAGCAGAATTGGGTGAATTGATCGAGCTTCCTGCGGTCGATCCGAGATATGTTGTCGTGAAAGATTTGAACCAGAAGCCATTTCTATATCCCATGATGAGGCACCTGTTTGATTAAGTCCTGGAAACAGATCCAGGCACTTTTGATAGGTTCGTCGTCCCCTTGTTTGAATCGGAGGATTAAATCTCTAAGGGCCGAGGTACGTCCTACCGGAAAGAAATGGTCAAGGAATCGGGATACGAGCTGATCCCACGTTGTGATTTGAGTGAGTGGTATTCTGTCAAGCCATTCTGCCGCTTTCCCTTTGAGGGAGAAGTGGAAGAATCTTAACCTAGATGTATCCCTTGTTGCTCCGTCAGCTTGTATGTTATCGACGATACTTAAGTAGTGTTTAACATGACGGAGAGGGTCCTCGTTTTTCGATCCTTGGAATGTGCATGTGCTTTGAATCAACCAAATGTCGCGTGAGTCGACGATTCTTCCTGTTTGTTCGGTTGGAAAGGTGATTGGATTTTGGAAACCGGAGGAATTAGGACGAGAATGTTCGTGTAAGGTTTTAGGAGGCGTTGGCAGTTTGGCTCCAGTGTTGTTGGAAGAGGATGCTTCATCATCAAAGAGGTTTCTTCCAGCTATAGCAAGAGATTCGTTTTGATGTGAACGCATGGCGGCTTTCCTAAGCCTTCGGAATTCTCTTTCGGGTTCGTCGATAGGTTTTGTTAATCTCTTAACGGTGCTACGCGTCATGGTGACAAATTTACGAGACAGATAACACAAAGAAAAGATAGACTATAAGAAAGCTAATATGTAGAAATCAAATCTTACTTGAAAGGATTCAAGCAAGTAGAACTAAGCTAAACTATGATCAAAACCTAACTATTCCCCGGCAGCGGGGCACGTGGCCCTAAAAATTTGTGATGCGGGTCGTCGTCGTAGGGACTTATACACGAAAGTTTTAACACCCTCCTAGGGCAGAGCACCTAATCGTTGTAGTAGTAGTATAGGCAAGACTGGGGAAGTTGTTATCGTTCACTCGAGGAATAGGTTGGGAAGGCTTGATCATGGTCTAACAGAATTCTAAGGGTTGAGAGAAGATTATTTTTGTATTTTTATATTTTAAGGAAAGCAAGTAAATCATATAATTGGAGAGGTGGTTGGTTTTAGCTATTAAACTAAATATAAATCTACGCTACTGGAGATGATAATATAATAAAAGACTGTGTTTATTTAATCATGTATTACTCCCTAGATTGCTTCTCCTGGTGTTGTTGCTTTGTCACACTTGTGATGATCTGTGTAATTATTTCCTAAGTCATTAACGAATTACACGAACCCGCAGGGGTCTATTTTTATATTCGTTTTGAGGCAAACGCACAATGTCAGTTAGTATGAAGACTATTTTTTTTTATTGTTTTTTTTTTTACAAGGCACATAAGGGTTTATTGAATGGCATGTGGAAATATATATTAAAAGTGGATCAACCATATAAGGGGGGCAAAAGAGTAGTATGAAGACTGTTTCCCGATGGTTATCCTTTCTACACAATCCATGTTTTCCTAGGACATATCAAATAGGACGATACACAGACAAAAAGCTGGTTTTCTAAGACCTCCCTAACATGCACATCCATCACAAGAAGCAACACCACTAAGATCTAAATTCTAGGTTTCATACAATCATAAATAAACACAATAGGAAGTTTAGCCAAGCATGTTATAGATAAAGTAAGAACATAGATGAATCAAACAACACATAGACATATTGAATGATTAAATAAACCTTACTTGATTAAAACATGAGTTGGATGAAGTACAATAGAGTTTTTAGGCCCTAAATTCCTCCCTAACAACTGCTAAACGAACTAGGGTTCGTACCCTCTTTTTATTCTAAAGTTACACACTCAAAACCCTAAATTTAGGTTTGTATATATAGGAAAATCGCTGTGACGACGTCGCGTTTTAATCGTGACGCCTTCATGAAAGAGAATACTCTAGATAATGGGTTGGGTCGTGTACTCTGACGCCGTCTTGGAATCTTGTGACGCCGTCTTGGTCTTTGTTGTGACGGCATCACGTTGTATCTTAGACGCCGTCTCCAGCCACTGTAGAGAAATTCTTGAGCAATCCGTTTCTTCTCCAAATGAGTCCAAGTCACGTGTATTTCTTCCAAATGCCTTCCAAATGCAAAATACCTGAAAAGGAACGATTAAGTATTTATTTTGGACATAAACACACGATTTAGGGGGTTAAACGACCCCCAAAAAATATATAAAATAACACCTCATCATTTCCGCACATAGACATAACCATAAAGACTAAAGACGTCAGTAAAGATGAAGAAGTAGCTTGCTCCTTGTCTTCACACAATTCTAAATGGGCCACATACATCAGTGTGTATTAGTCCAAGTAGATACTTAGCTCTTTCCACTTGATATGAAAAAGTCTTACGTGCCATCTTTCCAGACAGACATGAACCGCATTTATCAAAAGATTCATCATCGGTTGATGACGACAGTGCCACAAGAGAGTACAGTCCAAGTTTAAATTGGCTCTTTTATTTCTCATAGCATAAATAGAACTATCATTTGTTTTAGAATAATGTAATTCAATTTCATATATACCATCACGAGGAATAACATGAAAATAAAACAAGTTATCTTTAGAAACAAAAATTCCATTATTCTCAAAACGATTAATAAAACAATTGTCATAAAAAGAGAAACTGAAATAATCCCTCTAATAAGATAAGGAGCATAATGATAATTGTTCAAAACAACTACTAATCCACTAGGGATACATAAATGAAAAGTTCCAATAGCTTCAACACTAACGATCGTTAAATATACTTCGTGAAGCATATTACTATATTTAATAAATATACACTACTTATATATTATAAATACGTAATAAACGTATCTTTCGTGTATTCGTGTGTGTAGCGATAGGCTCGCGTATTTCTAATCGTATAAATAATACACGTAACGACCACAAACCAACATTACCATACTTTGTCGATGTTGGCATACTAATTTAGCAAAAAAAATGTCATGCGGCGTATAGTTTGTTGGTGTCTACGATCTCGTTCGGTCCTAACCACTGTATCTATATCACTTAAAGTTACTTATTTCAATAAAAATCATGTTTCACTCACTAGTACAAAGCTTGAATCTAGTAATGTATTTGGAACTAAACCTGTGTAGACATTTTTCATACTAATATATTCTATATCTTATTGACTTATTAGTATACCGATAAAAGTAAGAGCAGAGCTATTAAGGTAACTAATGAGTCAATTCTAATCAACTCATTCCATTTATTAATTATTTGGATTATAAACGGTTTTTTTAACTAACTTTTTACATTTATCCCCTTTATTTTATAAACATATCTACAAATAAAAGACAACACCACACGTTAATTTTTTTTGAAGTGATATCCATCAGTATGATTCATTTTTGCACCATAGCACCACACAAAAAAATACGCATGGACAATAGTATATGTATTCACATTAAATATATGTATTCATTATACATGCATTTATAAAATACGTCACTTTTGCATACACAACTGCTATCACCAACGTCATTGCGAATGTCATCTCTCGATTTTGGTTTATGTTCTTTTTTCTCTTCTTAGAGCACTAGGTACCTTAATGCGTTTCTGTTGGTGTCGTAGGGAAAAATGCTGTCAAATCAGTACTTTTTCCCATAATATCATAATCCACCATAACATCAAAACATCCCTCCTTTCATAACACCGCATTTCTCGTGCCATCGTGCACCATTGGATCCCACAATTTTACTTTTTTCATTTATTCAAATAAAACAATACATTAAACTAAAATTAAAACAAAAAAATTAATAATACATTAAAAATAACGATACACTAACAAAAATACAGTTTACGAACTTAAAATGTAAAGAAAATAACTCAACGACTAACGGTGTAAAAAAACACCCTTAAGAACTAATAATGTAAACATATATATAATTAAGGATTAAAGTGAAAAAGGTCAAAAAAAACCAACTTTGTTTTCTTCATTTCCTTCTTCTCCCTTTGCTACCAGACCCTTCTACTAAAACATACACTAATCAACTTTGTCTTCTTCATTCGGCTTCTCCCTTCCACCAAAACACACAGAACAAAAAGAAAAGGAAAAAACATAACACCTCGGCTGGCAATGACGACGCGAGCCTCGGTACGCTGGTGGCGCCGTCACGTTGCATTTTCTCGGAAAACGCTCATGGCGCAGAATACCTTGCTCTTATAGCGTGATAAATCTAACAATAAGTTTTTTATATAAACACACGTGAACACATTAAAAGAATTATTCCCAATATTCTTATTTCTTTTTCGTTTATACTACTACTACTAATTATATGCTTCTATTATCAAATTGTTCAACCACCGCCATGGTGACGTGATAATTAAATATTGATGTTTTACAAGAGGTTCATGGTTTACATTTAAATAAATATTTAAAAGTGGCTAGAAAAATAAACGGAAACGAGTACATAAATATCACAATTAATCTACGTAAATCTAAATAAAAACACTCACATGAGTATGTGAAAAGAATATTATCAAATTGTTGATTTATTTTGTATTAACAACCATTAAGAGCTATTAGTAATTCCATGTTTATATTCTTTTCTTATACTTGTCGCATATAACCTTTTTCTTCTCTTGCTTTTGACAATGGTCATAGTGGATTGGTTGAAAAACCAATTGTCAAAAGACAAAATATTTCACGATGGTAGAATATCATCTGTATAGTCGTATAGAAGCTATATTTTTTATCAATATGTCGTACACGTTAATGATTTCATTTGTAAAGTATTTTCAAAAGTGTGTTATTTTATTGGAAAGTGTCAACTCACTTTACGAATTTGTAATATGACCGTAACATAGGGTCATACATTTCAATATAAGGTAGTAGATCGACTAATAAACCATCAACCATTATATACGTTTTCATCCAATCATGATAATTCATTTATAGTTGTGTAATAAAACCCTCTTTTTGTTTCAACCTCATAGAAAACGTTGCAAATTTTGCATTAGAATCGTGCAACGTACAAATGTACAATCATACATACGGTGAAATGACATTTACTTGTTTTGGTCGTTCATTCTTTTGTGTCGTCCAAATAACTCTGTTGTTTTAATTACTATTATGAAACAAATGGACAACGGGTATGAGAAAATGTTGGATGATACAGATTAAAGGCATAATACATGGGATGTGAACAAGATAATTGAAAAGGAAATCTATAAATGTGGACAAAATAAGTCAAGGTCTTCCTAGAGTCGTCTACGTTTAAGTCTCCCTCGGCCCCAACCCTCAACGGGCTTTTACTTCAATTGGTGAGTTTTTAGTATTTGTTGTTCGTAGAAGAAAAAGACTGTTTCACACTTTCACAAACTTGAAGCGTGAAAGTTTCTTCGGGTGATGTCTTCAGATCGCCTATCACAATGGTAAAACACGCGTTATCTTTGCTTTCGGCTTGATTTTAAAATCAAGAGTGTTAGAAAAGCCAAAAGGCCAAGTATTGGGGTTTTGCTAAACAATACCCACTGGGCAATGGTTAACGTAAAATATAAAGGGTTTTTCTATCATGTGCCCCAGGGGCACATGTTAAGGTGGGGACACAGGCTGTGTGTCACAGCCTGATTGGCCAGCAGTTATTGTTATATACTCCATCCGTCCTAAAATTATTGTTCCCGACAAAAAACACACAGTTTAAAAAAAGTGCATTTATTACTGTTTTCTCTTTCTTACGTTTTGACATAATGACAATTTTACCATTAGCTAATTAATTTAAGTCTTCTTTAATGTTTGTAATAATAATTTCAAACAAGAGTAATATAGTAAACTTGATCAAACTTTCATATCTATTTTTAGTAGTGGACAATTAAATTAGGACATCCAAAAAGGAAACATGGACAATAAAAATAGGATGGAAGAGTATTATGTAAAAGTGATAGAACAATATCATACAAAGAACAAAAGTACACATTTTAGCCATCTATTTTTCATCAAATAAAAAAATAATTAAAAAACTGCCATTTTTCATATTTTTTTAAAAATAAAATATCTTGCAAACGGTGTATTCGTTTCAAACGACAAAAAATACACCATCACGACGGAGATTTAAATCATTCTTTCTAAGAGGGGGCATTTTTATTATTCTATCGACGAACTTTTTTTGAATTTTTTTTTCAGTCACGTCTGAAAAAATCACATGTGATTTGTAGCAGAATCAAATGTGATTTCATAAATCACATGTGATTTTAAAATAACAAATTACATGTGATTTTTTCAGACGTAACTAAAAAAAATCGATTTATTTTTCATATACTTTGTCGACTTTTTAGTAGTTTTTTATAATTTCCGCCCTAAAAAAAGTACACGTGATTTGTTAAAATTACTTGTGATTTGGTTGTTTTAAAAATCACGTGTATATTTCATAAATAGAAAGTGTATTTACACAAATTCATTATGATTTTTAAAGTAATAATTCACGGGGTAGTGATTTCATAAATTCTTAAATCGCATGTGAATTTACAAATTTATCGTGTATTTTTAATGTAGAAATCACATGTGATTTTGTCGAATCACGTTTGTGATTTTTTCTGGGCGAAGAAAAAAATTTAAAAAGTGCCCGTACTTTAGGAAAGATTAATTTAATTCCTCTTCGCGGAGCTTGGTTTAGTTAAATTTACATCAAACGAAAATAAATACACCATCGTGAGAGTATTTTTTATCTTTCTATAGGGGGGCTCTCTATATACTTTTCGACGTTCTTTTTTTTCGAATTTTTGTTTTCAGTCACGACTTTGAAAAATCACATGGGATTTGTTTCACAATCAATGTGATTTCGTTTTAAATCACATTGTTAGATTTTTTCAGGACGTGACTGGTATAAATTATCGAAAAAAAAATAAGTTTGGCGGAAGTATATAGAAGTGCCTCTCTATTATAAAGATGTTTTAATTTCTCGTCGCGATGGTTATGTTTCGTTTTACTTAACGATTAACGGTTTGTGCCGATATTTAATGTTTTAAAAAAATAGGATGATAATGTGGTTTTTTTTTAATTAATTTAAATTATGAATTATCTAAAACCATTAGAGGGGATTAAAATGGTTGGTTGTGATGTGAAATGGATTGTTTTTTAATTAGATAGTGTTCTACGTAGAACTTTTTCTTGTTTTGTATTAAATACATTATTATTTCTTAAAGATTTGGTGAGATCTATAAAGATCATGTGTTTTTCAAAGATCAAATGGTGAGATCTCCACCATTCATTCCACTTTCATCCAACGACTATAATTAGATCTTAATTTTACATAGGAGGGCTATTTTTGTCAAATATAAAACTCATTTTTCCCTCTTTTCACCCTTCCTGCATAAAAAGTGTCGATCCAATTAGGGAAAAAATAATACTCTCTCTCCACAGTCACACCAGGTAATCATCAATCAAATCCCACATTTATCATTAAATTTGTTCAAAAATCATTCAATTCGACTTAAAGTCATCACATAATCTTCGTAATCAAACACAATTACAAAAAAATCACAGCTCAAAACTCATCAACATTATCATAACTATGAACAATGAAGATTTGGAACGAGTTTGGAGTGTTGGAGAAGGTCTAGAAGGTATGAATGTTGAAGAAGTTAAACAAGTTCAGATCTTTGAAGCAAGCTCTTGAATGTATGAATGCTAAAGATGTTTATATTGTTGAAGAAACAAATGTAGATCCATGTGAAAAGTTAATCACCTCTAATTAGCTTAAATTTGTTTAGTTATGATTATATAGTGAAATCACAAATGATATTGTTTATATTTAGAGATGAGTAAACTATTTGTGTTTCAAACAGATTTAAAATTTATAAATGAAAATGCAACTATCATAAGTGACATGTTATTGAACCAACAAGTATTAAGAATCACATATGATTGTGCATGAAATTACATACGCATTAGGAGCCGAGTTATTTGATCACTGATTTTTAATGTCTAGTAGTGTAGTTTTATTTCAATGATTCTTATGGAGTTTGATTTGCCTCGATGCAGCTTGAGTTCTACAGTCTAATGCAGAAGTCAGAGTGTACCTTAAAGAATCATGTTCCTATTATTCTGGCAAGTGGGATTGTTTTTCTTGAAAATAGATCATTTAAAATTATGCCATGGGATGGAAAAGGTATACCTGATGTAATTGAAAATCATAGTATAATTCAGGGAACTATTGCGGACACCGAGTATCCATTTGGCATCTGGAGCAAAAAGCAGTTTGGGTACAAAAAAGCTGGTATGTCACTAGAGGAAATGGTCAGTTTACATATATAAAATCTCATTGGTTACGCCTTTTGAAAATGTAACTAAAACAAATTTTGATATACACTTTCAGATCTTTTTGTCACACTTAAATCAAAGTTTAATAAACTATATCAAGACACCTAGTGACTTCGAATCTGACATATTACTCAAAAGGTATCAAAAAAGGCATTACTTATATAAACTTTTTATTCTACCTACAATCGCAAGAGATTTTACGTAAATCACATGTGATTCTGCCTAAATCACAAAGTGATTTACATAAATTTGCCTAAATCACAAGTGATTTGCCTAAATCACAAGTGATTTGCCTAAATCACAAGTGATTTTCCTAAATCACAAGTGATCCTAAATCACCAGTGATTTACATAAATCACAAGTGATTTTGCGTAATGAAAAGTGATTTGAACAATTCATTTTCCGTAAATCACAAGTGAATTGCACAATTGATTTTGTGTAAATCACAAGTGATTTTAGGTAATCACAAGTGATTTGCCATTAATTATGACATAACTCAAACTATGCGTAAATCACAGTGATTGTGGGTAAAATCAGTCGAGTGATATGCGCATGTGATATCCGCAAGTATGTGATTTGCACAATTGACTTTGTGTAAGTCACAAATGATTTGGGTAAATAACACGTGATTTTGTTTTTTTAGGTTAAGGGTTACCCTGGTAAAGTATATTAAAACCAAAAATATTAAGTACAAATGCAATTGTGATTAAAACAAAATTGTATGTATACAAATAAATAAAGAGTTGTAAAATAATAGTTGTTGTAGACAAAAATGCGAAGGAATATAGAATTAAATTTAAGAAAAAAAGTATTAACAAAAATGCTACGAAAAGCTTTGGGTCCTATGCTTTTATATAGGTACAATATCATTGACCTGATGGGTTATTCTACTATTTTAGTTAGATAGGGCTTTGAACATATCATTTAAAAATGTGAATTCTATAATCTACATCACATGTGAATTCCCAAGTGGAATCAATGTGATTTACGCATATAACATTATTTTGATTCATTTTTTTCTTTCGTGTATTGTTGTATTTAGGTATTGGCGTAGTATAGAAGAGTACAAGAGGAAATCAATATATGCTAGTTTGAAGCCAAAAAGAAAATGCAGAGAATGTGAAGTGAGTACTAATACGCATACCAAAAAGACTTGCCCGCAAGATCCCAAGGAAATAGCAGCTGCAAAAGCGATGAATAACTTTGTTTTAGTTTTTTAATTATCTCTCGATTTTTACTCGAGAAAAAAACTTTGATCTTTTGAATTGGTACTTGGAATTATACTTGAAACAAAAAGATTTGTTAGTTGGATTATAACTTTCACTTTTTCTTAAGTTGTTTAGTTATAATTACAAGTTAATTAAACTGTAGTGGATAATCATGTCAAATCACAAGTGATTTGGTAGAAATCTCTTGTGATTTTGCTGAATCACAAGTGATTTAAAAATGATTTGTTTTAAATCACTTATGATTCAGGTGAAATTACTTGTGATTCACATAACGATATACGTAAGGTGTTCCTCTATGGTTGATAATTAAAAGAATATATTTAAAACGTTCATTTCTCAAAACTTGCTGGTAACGTAATGAAATATGCCAACAATAGTTTGAGTATGCTTTAGGCTATATATGCTCAAGCCTTAGTAACTTACTAACTTCGAATGAAACTAAAGAACAATAGTTGGAAGAATGTTTACGATTCGTTACAGTTGATAACATACCAACTTCAAATGAAATAATGAACAATAGTTCGGAAGTACGTAAAAAACTCCTTACAGTTACTAACATACCAACTTCAAATGAAATAAATGAACATTAGTTAGGAAGTATGCCACGATAGTTACGAATATTAACCATTTAACCACTCTTGATGCCATCGCTCTCAGATTCACCATGGTTGTCGTAAGAGAGCTTCTTCCACGTTGTTGTTGAACTTGTAGCGTACTTGAACTTCAAACGCTTCGACATTTTATATTAAATCTCGACTTCCAAAGACCGTATTTTTATATTATTTGAAAGCTTTGTTTCAATTCGTATGGTAATTTCTCTTGTTAAAAAATGATTTTAAATTTAACGTCTTGAACATTAAGTAAAATCAACATGTGTTTTTGCGCAAATCACTGTTGATTTTGTTGCAAATTCACATGTGATTTTTAGGTTGTGTTAAATCACATGTGATTTTGTGCAAATTAACCTTTGCGTTAATAAAGTGCTCAGGATAAGCTTTGGTTTAGCCTGGATTATTCTTCCTTTCATAGCTTTAAATTTTCCTTTCAGGCAAATAAGCTTGGGCGCTACCTTGAGTTTGTTGTTTGTACATACACATACAACAAGTAGAAGACAAAAGAAAAGAAAATAAAAAAGTGAGTGATAATAAACAAAGCAACTTGATGAAGGCACGCGAGTAACCAATTATCAACAACAAACGCAACTATTGTAACTCTTCTTAATGAATGTTAGCGTGTGGGATTTCATTGTTTAAAAACAAACACATTAAAAGGGAGAAAAAAACCTTCCATAGACAAGAGTGTTCCCAACTTGATATCGGGTCTTCTTTTCATACTTGCACACTAGCAAACAAATGGCCTTGTCATAATTATTGCAAAACCTCCCTTCAAGAAAAATATCGAAGTCAACAGAAGTTGTTTCTATTGAGCAAAACGGAGGAAACAAGTTTAGCTCGTAAAAGGCATCTGACGCATACAAAAAATTAATTATTAATAGTAGTTGTAGAAGGTGAAGTGTATATAGAATACACAATTGTTTACACAGAAGAAAAAAAACAAACCTTTTGAGTTCTGTAATTGTGTTTTTAGATTATCAAGTAATGGCAACTTTGTTGCTATCTTATATGCATGAAAGGTAACGCGACTCTAGCATTAGACACCAAAAATGAAAAGAAAAATGAGTTATACTGCAAAACTCCAAACATATATTAATGACATACCAGTTGGTTTTTGGTCAGTAAGGATGAACTTGACTACACTTCCCCTGCCATCAACAGGATCGCAAGCAATTGTGGCTTCATAGACACCGAGGATGCCTTCCTCAATTACCTCAATCGTCATGTAGAAGCCATAAAGCTTCGAAAACTTTAGGTACATGCAGTTCATAACTTGATGATCACAAAGATTGTTGCTTTTTCCTATATGAGTATGTTGAAAATATTTTGTTTGATATGAGAAAGGTGACTCAGCATAACAGTCTCAAAACGCTTGAAGCAAGTGTAAAAGAAATCTTATCCTCGTTAACAGAGATATTAAAGCTTTATGGCACAATTCCCAATGGCGGAAACAATGGGATTATCTAGTTGAATTTGTATTTTTTTGGTGTTAACAGTCTCGCTGGTTATATGGCAAAGTGCATGCTGCCACACATATGAAAAAATGTATGAATCACAGATATTAAAGACATGTATATTTTTGTTTGCCAGATGCATTATTTGTGATATCAAAAAAAGGGATGAATGTCTCAGACATACCTAATACTCCCTTCGTCCCAAAATTATTGTCCCCCGACAAAAAACACACAGTTTAAGAAAAGTACATTATTTCTTACTTTTTGGCATAAAGACAGTTTTACCCTTAGCTAATTAATTAAAGTCTTCTTTAAAGTTTGTAATAACAATTTCAAACAAGGGTAATATAGTAAACTTGATCAAACTTCCCTATCTATTTTTAGTAGTGGACAATTAAATTGGACATCCAAAAAGAAAAGATGGACAATAAAAATGGGACGGAGAGAGTATTATGTAGAGGTGATAGAACAATAGCATACAAAGAACAAAAGTACACATCTTAGCCATCTATTTTTCATCAAATAAAAAAACAATTAAAAAACTCCATTTTCCACCTCTTTTTTAAAAATAAAATATCTTGCAAACGGTAAATCGTCAAACGACAAAAAATACACCATCACGACGAGAATTAAATCATCTTTCTATAGAGGGGCACTTTTATATACTATCGACGAACTTTTTTTGAATTTTTTTTTCAGTCACGTCTGAAAAAATTACACGTGATTTGTTGTTTTTAAAAATCACGTGCTATTTCATAAATCGCATGTGATTTCACAAATTCACTTATGATTTTTAAAGTAATAAATCACGTGTGATTTCATAAATTCATAAATCGCATGTGAATTTACAAATTTACGTGTGATTTTTAATGTAAGAAATCACATGTGATTTTTCGAATCACGTGTGATTTTTTCTGGGCGGAAATTTAAAAAAAAGTTCGTCGAAAGTATATAAAAGTGCCCGTCTATAGAAAGATAATTTAATTCTCTTCGCGATGGTATAATTAAATTTACGTCAAACGAAAAAAAATACACCATCGCGACGAGTATTTTTTATCTTTCTATAGGGGGCACTTCTATATACTTTCGACGAACTTTTTTTCCGAATTTTTTTTTCAGTCACGTCTGAAAAAATCACATGTGATTTGTATCACAATCACATGTGATTTCGTAAAATCACATGTGATTTTTTCAGACGTGACTGAAAAAAAAGTTCGTCGAAAGTATATAGAAGTGCCCCTCTATAGAAAGATGATTTAATTCTCGTCGCGATGGTATGTTTCGTTTTACGTAACGATTAACGGTTTGTGAGATATTTAATTTTAAAAAAATAGGATGAAAGTGAGTTTTTTAATTAAATTAAAATATGAATTAATCTAAACCATTAGATGGAAATAAAATGGATGGTTGTGATGAAGTGGATTGTTCTTTAATTAGATAGTGTTCTACATAGAACTTTTCTCTTGTTATGTATTAAATACATAATTACTCTAAATATGTAAATAATAGATCATTTAAATTGGCTTAAACATTGCCCAGTGGGCATTGTTTAGCAAAACCCCAAGTATTGAATACTAGAGTGAAAGAGTAATAAATGAATTGCCCAAAACTAAATTAGGCTGGTGTTATTTATACTACTCTATTTATTGTAGATTAAAACCCGGTAAATTGGTGATATAAATGCTTACACCAGTTATAATTAGGGGCGTCAAAAAGCCGACCCGAACCCGAACCCGAATAAGCATATTCGGGTCGGGTCACTCGAGTCAAAAATCTTATTCGGGTCAACCCGACTAACCCGAGTTCTAAATAGGGACAGGTTCGGGTATGTTTTTTTAGTCTCGACCTGAATTGACCCGAACCCGACCAACCCGACTCGACTAACACTTTTACATTTTAAACATATTGAAGTAAGCAATTATTTTAGTCATTTTACTTTTATTCGGGTTGACCCGAACCCAAATTGATCCGATCCGATTTGACCCGATCCGAATTGACCCAAACCCGACTAACCTGAGTTTCTAAACAGGGTCAGGTTTAGGTATGTTCAATGTTATAAATAGCGTGAGGCGTGGTAAGGGTGAGCATCGGTCCAAAACCGGACCAGACCGAGACCGAATTGGTCTAAAACGCCAGACCGAGGACCGGACCGAAATACGTTCGATCCGGTCCGGTCGGTCCGGTTTTCCGGTCTGGTCCTGTCCGGTCGAACGGTCCGTATGCTCAGCCCTAAGGCGTGGCGTGGTGGCATGATCAAGCCTCAAGCCTCACGAGCCATGGCGAGTCATGGCGGTTTTTAAGGCGTAACTTAAAGCGGCACAAAATATGAAAATAGTTATAAATTTATATATTTATATCATATTTCAAATATATTGAGTTTACAAAAAGTTTCAAACATAAGGAATAAAGCCAAGAAACTATCTTTTTTTTAACGACGAATATTATTAGAACACAACTAGCAAGAAGCTAGATAAAACATTACAAAGAAACTAGAGAAGGGTTTTTAAGCCAATCTAGCCAACTAAAACTAGCATTGCTCCTATATTTACACCAATAAAAAGAACGATTGACAACTTCATCAAATATAGTCGCCTTTAAAGGAGGACTTGAACCGAAAAGACTTTGATTATGAAAATTCCACACAAGCCACCACATTATGTAAATGACACCTTCCAGAATAACTCTCCGAGTAGATTGAATCTTCATATTAGACAGCCAAACAAGCCATCCCTCATACGAAGAGAACTCCGAAAAACAAACGTCCCACCATGATACAATCCTACGATAGAGCTCACGCACCATAGAACAAGCAAAGAATATGTGATTTGTCGATTCAACTTCCTTATTGCACATCGGACAAAGAATAGATTGGAGATCCAAACCTCTTTTGGAAAGGTTAAGACGAGTAGGAAGATAATCAAACCTAACTTTCCAAGCCATAATATTTATTTTTATCGGAACCGCTTTAACCCATCGAGATATAGACGAATGCCCGCCTATCAGATGATCATCTATATACTTTCTCACATAGGCCACCGAAAATTCCCCTGACCCGACAATAGACCAAGACCACCTGTCCTGAGCCATAGGCAGTTGTAAACCATCAAGAGTCGCCTCCAACTCTAACAATTGCAACGTCTCTACCCCATCCTTCGGCTTCCTGCGCAACGAGAAAACCAAATCAACCTGAGCCAATTTTCTAGCCACCGTAATGGACTTATCAGCTTTAAGAGCGTACACTCTAGGAAAACAAGATCTAAACGTAGTGCCACCCCTCCAAACCTCCTCCCAGAATAAAGTATCTGCTCCGTTACCAACTTTTTTCTTCATCAGACTAAGAAGATCTATGTTTTGGTTTTTAAGAATATGTAATTCATTAACAATATCCAGCCAAGCAGAAGGGTGAGGCCTTTTAGCAGCTGTACCAAGATTACCATCTCTGCCATACATAGCTTTAATAAACCTAGTCCACAACGACTTACCATCATTACGAAAACGCCACACCCATTTAAACATCAATGCTCGATTTAAAGTAAAGTAACTCGATGCACCCAGCCCCCCTTTATCTTTTGACGCCAACACACGACTCCATTTAACCCAACACATTTTGTTCTCGTGGGCCTCAGCTCCATTAAAAAAGTGACATCTAATAGACTCCATTTTTAAGCACCTGAGAGGGGACTTTGAACATGGACATATAATAAATAGGCATAGAACCCAATACCGATTTTAGAAGGGTTAATCTTCCACCGATAAGGAGCGTCTTCATCTTCCACTTAGAGAGCCGAGAGTAAAGACTATCCACAATCTCGTCCCAAGAATTTATACGAGACATCAATCCACCTACTTTAATACCAAGATAAGAAAAAGGCGTCTTTAGCGTCAAACACCTAATTTTTTCCGCGACTCTAATAACTTTATCATTCTCAACAGCAACCCCCACCAGTTTACATTTATGCAAATTTATACGAAGACCTGAAGCTTGATGAAAACATTTAAGCACATGCACAATGGTGGTAATATTGGAATCACTCCATTGTCCCATAAAAATAACATCATCAGCGTAAAATAGATGAGATAATTGTAGTGACGAACCAATAATAACTCCTTTAAACAGGCCTTCATGAGCAACTTTTTGAAAAGAGAGATGAAGGCTTTCCATGATCAATATAAAAAGGAACGACGAAAGAGGATCTCCTTGTTTAAGACCTTTATGGAATTGAAATTCACTAGTAGGGCTTCCGTTCACAAGGATCAAACCTCTAGAAGATTGTAAACAATTTTGAATACAACTCCTCCATTTTATCCCAAAGCCAAAATGATTTAAAACATCATCCAAATAATCCCATCTAACCGAATCATAAGCCTTTTCGAAATCGACTTTGAAAATCATAGTTTGCTTCTTCTTTGATTTACACCAGTGGATTAAGTCATTCAAAATGAATGGACCATCTAAAATTTGCCTATTAGATACAAAAGCTGATTGAACTTCATTCACTATGCCTCCCAACACACCCACAAGACGATTCGCCAAAGTCTTGGCAATAATTTTATACAAACTTCCAATCAGACTAATAGGTCTAAAATCTTTTACCAACTTGGCATCTTGCAATTTCGGAATTAGAGCAATAAACGAAGAATTACCACCTTTAGGAAACATACCGTAATTGAAGAAATATGACACCACATCCACCACATCCTTTTCTAGCATACTCCAATATCTTTGATAGAAACCAAACGTAAAACCATCCGATCCCGGAGATTTATCCATACCACAATCCCAAACGGCCCTTTTAATTTCTTCCTTTGTGACAATCCTTTCCAAATACTCTTTCTGATCTGAATCCAATTTGAAAGGGAATTCTGTATCAAGCAATAACCGTGAATACTTGGGTCTCTCAAAACGATCCCTAAAATGTGATAAGAACTCATTTTTAACCATGGAAGGGGACTCAATCCACACACCATCTGATAAAATACCACGAATAGCAAGTTGATTTCTTTTTTTATTTAGAATACTACGAAAATATTTTGAATTCTCATCTCCTTCAATCGACCATTTAATTTTAACTTTTTGAGCTACCTCCAACGACTCAAGTTTCTCTAAATCGTGTAATGAATGCATAACATGCGATCTCTTATTTAGAAGCTCCTGATCAACACACTTGTTATCTATTAAAGTATCAATATCAGATAACATTCCTTTAAGCTTAGACTTCTGAATTTTAGAGCTCTCTTTCTTCTCTTTAGTCCACAATCGAATTTTTTCTTTTAAACATTTCAACTTCTTCATGAATTTCGAGATGGCATTAGAATCAAATATAGACAAGTCGCTCCAAGTGTCTTCAACAAATTTATCAAAACCCTCCCATTCGAACCAGTAATGAAAAAAACGAAAAGGGATAGGGCCATAATCTAAACAAACCTCACGTAAAAGAATAGGGCGATGATCCGATAGATAACGATCCAAAGTAATAGCGGAAATGTTCGGACATGACCCCATTAAGCCATTAGAAATAAGAAACCTGTCCAACTTACTCATTTTTTGCCCCGCTTTATGACACCAAGTAAAAGAACAACCTCCCAAAGGAACTTCGACCAAACCTCCCGATGAAATAAACGAATTAAAAGCAGCAGCACTATGAGCGTTAAACACCGATCCATATCGCTCATCTTTTGAGCGAACTTCATTAAAGTCACCCATAATGATAGTTTCACCCATCCAAGTACTAATCACATGATATAAATAGTTCCACAGCAACTTTTTTTCAGAAACTTCTTGAGGGGCATAGACAGAAATTATAAGACATTTCTTGGCATTTGGAATCCATTCACCTTGAATAGCAACAAAGTAATCAGACACTGTAGAATTATGTTTATGAAACATTCTCGGGTCCCAAATACAAAGAATCCCACCTGAATTACCAACTGAAGGGCCACAAACATACTCAAAAGAGAGATTACCCCAACACTTCTTGATACAAAAGCAATTAACAGTCTCCATTTTTGTTTCTTGTAACGCCATAAATTTGACCTTATTTTTGATACTTAACTCCTTTACCCAATCTTTTTTAGCCTTTTGGGCAAGGCCTTGAACATTTAAAGACATGAAATTCATTGATAAATCTCGTTCTCTCCTTGAGTGTCAATAATATCTTCTATATTCCTCACACATCCATCCATCTTGTACCCCATTGTCTGACCTACCTTCACCACATCTTCTAATAATTGTAGAATAGAACCTCCTGTTGGAGGATCTTTTATACGTCTAAAATGCCTTGAGCAGCGAGAAGCATTGTCTTCCCCCTTCGATGATGTTTTTGTCTTACTGTTTTTAATCTCATGAATACTCTTCTCATCAACCGCCTTCTTGGCATCCACGTTTTCCTCTCTTACCGTCTGGTCTACAAAATCAGATTTATCTATGACATTCTCTTCAGGAGTAAAACCTGGAGGATACTTCAATGTACAAGAAGAATTCTCAGCTTCATTATTAGTATCATGTTGTTTCTTATATAACAAATCATAGATATTAAAAGGATCTTCAGACTGCAAAACCTCTTCAACATTGTTGTTAATACCTTCCTGTGTAAACCCCTCCTGATGTTGCTCAAAAACTATTTCTGAGACTTCCTCAACATCACTATCTCTTTCTGATTCACGATTATTCTTCACCTTTTCTGAGTCTATAGCCTCTATCTCCTCATCAGAATACTCTTCCTCTTCCTCATCCTCCATAAAGTCAGGCACCCAACCAGAAACCTCTTTAGCACGAACCCAATAAGTTTTACCATTCACAATAATTTTGAACGATTCGAATACATTCTTTACCATGGTTGTGTTAATACAAACTCTCTTGTTGTTCAAAGAAAAATTTTCCTTATCCTCCTCGTACAACAATTCCCCCCATTTAGAGGAGATTTTAGAAAACGTATTTATTGTCCAAGCATTTAGAGGCACACCCTCAATATCCACCCATGTAACCCTACTATCGATAAAAAAACAAGTTTGAAGCATGTTGTAAAGCTGAAAACCACGATCCAACTCCTACATGAGCTTTAAATTTCTTTAATACAGGCATTGAAGAAAATTCAATAAGAATCCAGAAACCTACCATGTATTTGAGATTTAGATTCACGAAACCTTCCTTAGCCAAAATCAATTTCAAATTTGATAACGAACCAAAATCTTTAACTTTCCCCATCAAAGATAGAGATAAATCACCCTGACGGATACACGAATCATCAAGCACAATGGACGGTTGATTATCAACATCAACTTCATTAGATGATCCCTTTTGTTTAACCACACCCGCATAAGAATTACCGTGATCCGTACTCACATTAACTCTACTCGGTCCCCCATCAGAAGACATTTTTTCCACATTTATGCGATAATCATTCGAGACATTTTTCAAAGGCGGCCTTTGAAATCTAGCAACGTTAGCATGCAACCTTAAACGATCCACCCATATCGTACATAAATTCCTTACCAAGTGATCCACATCTTTGACTTGTATAAAACGCACAAAACCAAATCTTGTATCTGTTTTTGATCGCCTATTCGGAATATACGCATCAACCACTCTCCCATAAACTTGACATGCCCTCCAAAGATCACGGAACGAAAAATGTTCAGGAAAGTTTGTAAAGAAAATAGATGTAGAAATAAGTTGAACATGATCTTCCTTTGTCCTACGGTCACCCATTGAGAAAGAACTAGGGCTTGAAAAGATTAATTAGGTTTAGAAGGGTTTAAAAAAGACAAAAAGGAGGACAACGACGAAACCAATCAAAACGAATCTCAAAAACTCAAGGTAATGAATCGCCTAACACGCTCGTTATGAAATCAATCAACAAAAGATCGATCTCAATTACAGGGGTTATAGCAATCCTACACAAAAGAATTAGAAGATCTAAATGGTATGGTGATCGTCGCTATGAACTTGAAATATAATAGATTTTGAAGATGTGTACCTTGGAAGTTTTAAAAGTTCCAAAGTACGTATGTAACTGATTCGTCTCCAAATACGTATATAAGGATAATATCAATAATAGTATAGTAATAAGTATTCCAAAAGGTTCAAGAAAGTTACTTTTGACTAAAGTAAAGTTCAAAACCTCCTCGGTCGTTTCCTCGACGAAGTGCGAATTGAGAATCGGTTAAAATTCATGATCGCGCGTTTGAATAATCAAGATTTTTGATTT
>BQNB010116622.1:0-19988 GCA_026074375.1 Tanacetum coccineum
GGGATTAGAGTTTACACTTGTGAAAATAACAATTTGGTCCCTATGTAAATAACAATTAGATCCTTTATCATTTAAGTCCTTTATCTTTCACATGTCAGTCCTTCATGAATTCTAAAATTCCCAACAGACGTGTCGGAATTAATTCATTTTCTTCATTTGCAACGACGATCATTCCTCCTTTTTTAGGGACACAATAGATTGGACTAACCCACGGGCTGTCGGAAATCGGGTATATCATTCCGGCATGAAGAAGTTTAATCACCTCCTTCTTAATGACTTCATGAATTTTTAGGTTCACCCGTCTTTGACTTTGCACTGATGGTTTACAATCGTCTTCCATCAAAATCTTATGAGTACATAAACGAGGATCGATACCCTTGATATCGGTTATTTTCCAAGCAATGGCACGTTTATGAGATTTAAGAACATTAATGAGAGCTTCTTTTTGATCGTTTTTTAAACCTTTTGCTATGATAACGGGTAACTTATCGTTTTCTTCCAAGAAAGCATATTCTAAGTGAGATGGTAAGTCCTTTAATTCCAATTCCGGAGGCTCTTCAATTGAAGATTTGGCCTCGGTAACTTCACTTTGCTTAAGGTCCATCGGAGGAAGTTGAAACGGGTCATCATTTAACAATTGTTCAAGCACATAAATGTCTTCCTCCGGATCACAATCATCATGATCACTTTCCAAAGAGATTGATTTGTCATAAAGATAAGCATCAATTTCTTCCAAAGTAAATTCGGAAGTAAACGGCTCGGACGTCGAAGTGGGATTGCCACTTGAAAAATCATCACTAGGAAATCCTAACAATTCCGGAGCATACTCCTCACAAATTTCATCAATGATGTCAATTCGGTTTACCGATTTGTCATCCGTAGAGGAATATTTCATGGTTTGGTCTAAATTGAAAGTGACGGCTTCGTTGTCAACACGGAGGGTGATTTCTCCTTCGTAAACGTCAATTAAGGTACGACCGGTTTTCAAAAATGACCTTCCAAGTATAAGAGGTACTCGGGGATCGGCTTCGAAATCGACAACTACAAAATCGGCGAGAAAGTGGAATTTTCCAACTTTAACGTAGACGTCTTCGGCTAAACCCTTAGGGTAAGTTATGGATCGGTCCGCTAACTCTAAAGTCATTCGAGTCGGTGAAAGTTCGGGCAAAGAAAGTTTTTTCCAAATCGAAAGGGGCATTAGATTTATGCTCGCACCAAGTTCGGCAACGGAGCCAAAAATTGATTGATAGTTTTTATACACGCAAAAATATATAATATAATATTCCAAAAGAGTAATTAAGAACTTTCCTTAAGTCTCCCTTAAGAAAAGCTCACTCTAAAAGATATATATAATATATAATATACGTATGTTTTCCGGAAAGTATGATTTCCCGGGTCGTTTTCTCAACGATTTGAGAAATTGAAACCTCGCTTGATATTGGATATTGATTTGAATGGGTTCGAAGATTGATTGGGTTTTCTATGACTACTAATTAAAAGCACAATTAAAAACAATAATTAAAAGCAATTAAACACTTAAACAATTAACGGGAAACAAATAAAACGCGATAATTAAGCAAATACATTAACTTCTAAAAATGCAAACTAAATTTCTAAACCTAAAATGGGACAAAAGAAAATTTTAAGAAAAAGAAAAATATTATTTTGATTATTTTTGAATTTATTATGAATTAAAAACTAATTTAATCTAATTAAATCCTAAAAAATAGCAAATTAAGTCCTAAAAATTGAGAAAAATAATTTTTAAACTTAGAAAAGTCTAAAATAACATAAAAACTCAGAAAACTATTTTTAACTATTTTTAAAATTAAAATCCTATTTTTAAACTTAAAATTAAAAGCTTAAAAATGAAAATTAAAATCTAAAAGAGGTGAAAATGATTTTTCTTAATGTAAAACTAAAGCTATTTTTTTATAAAACTAAAAACTATTTTTTTTGTAATTTTTTAAAACTTTTTTCTATTTTTAAAGACTTTTCGAAAATTAAAACTTAAGAAAAATGATTTAAAATAATCTACTAACTATGAAATATGAAAAATTCAGGATTAAATCATAATTCCTTACAGCCTATAAGAGTAAAAAATAAGGAAAAGTCCTAAAAAGCTAAACGAATATGCCCCTAAAATAAGCTTAAACAACTCGAAGTGGTTATGGGTTATGGCCCAAAACAAAGGGTAAATATTATATATGTTCAATAGCTCAGGATGAGTATTGTAGCACACTTGGTTAACAAGTTGGGTCTTTGAGCTTAGTGTCTAGGGTTCGAGGAGGTAATACCCCCTTTTGTTATTTTATTTTTGACTTTTTAACAAAACTGAATATAGGAACTTATTAAGGACTTATTTTTAAGCAACTTTTATGAAAGAAAAAAATTAAGCTGGAAAACCCAAAACATTGGAGCTCATAAAGTGCTTATAATAAGCTGCTGATCAGTAAAGTGGGCTTTTGCCCTTACTTTCACTTAAGCACTTGCAAAAAGCTCAAATTAAGCTCAAACTTAAATATTGAAACTATTCTATAAAGCCTATAATGCAATTAAGCTAGAAATGAAACTATATGAAAATACAATTATTTTCCTATCTGAATTTTAGAAGATGAAAGAATAAAACTCAGAATGCACACTTAAAACCACTCAAAATCAAATAAGCTAACTAATTCGAAAAAGCTACTCAGACCTTAAGCTTTGCAAACTAGCTAAACTAATTATGAACTACTATAATCCCAAAACATAAAAGCATGCACCTTAAGCTAGAACTCAAATTTAAGATGCAACTTTCTAATTCTACTGATTGTGGACTTTTTGGGCTTAAATTAATGGACTTTTTTAGAGCAATTGATTACTAGGATTTAAGCTAGAAATTTAAAAACTACTTAAACTATATTCAAGATCACTCTAATTCTATAATCAACTTAATTTTATAAAATCCTAAAACCTAAGTTTTCTTGACTAAACAATTAAAACATAAAGTGACAGCAGTACTAACTGCTGTTACGTACTGATGCACTTGCCAATAGTCAAAGACTAATTGAGGTAACCTATTTGGTTACCTCTGCCATTAATCACTCACTAGGAGTGTAAAAACTTAAAGCAAGCAAGAATCTAAGCCTTAGGTGGGCTTAGATTAAATTTTTCAAAGTTAAAACAAAGAAATGCTAGACTCTCATGGTGCGGAACCAGTATTTAAACCATAACTTGTTTACTTTTGAAAACTATCTTTTTGAAAAACTGTTTTCCTAACTGATTTTAAATGAGACTTAATTAACTCATGCAATAGACACTAATCATTGTGACTTTAACGCGTCAAGATGCTTAAACCAAACACTCCTTATAGGCTGACAAAATTTGCTTAAGCTATCAAACTTGAATTTCTTCTAACAAAGCATTATTACCAGATCTTAAACAGCTTATATTAAACTTAATAAACATAAATCAACATTATTATTGCTTAATCTAAGGAATCTAAGCTATGCTAACTAATTTTTTTGGTTTTTATAGATTTTAAGACAAATTAAACACTAATCTAAGATCTAACTATACTAAGCTAAAACAGATGGTTTATAAGCACTAAGAAACAAGTTAAAACACAAATAAGCAATAAGAAAATAGATAAGCACTTTTAATAAGCAAATAAGCAAATCTAAGCTAATTAAGCAATTATTAAGCTAAAACTTAAAATTAAAGAAGACTTACAATGAGCCTAGCTAAACAAGGCTTAAAATGCTCTTAGAGCTTATTCAACAGCTCTGGCTTATTAAAAATAAGCCAGTATAAGTCCATGGGAGTCCTTCCACATTTGACTCCCCTTCCATTAGCTTAATAGTCCACAAGTCAAGGTAAGGTATTAGTTAAACTGATTTTAGATTTTAAATATGACTAGGACTGAATTAAGCTCAAATTATGAGCTTATAGACTCATGAGAGCTGAACATGAGCTTATGAGAGCTTATTGGTAAGATGAGAGTTAAGAGCTTATGAATGTGAAACAAAGTGATGAAAACTAAATTGAAATTTTATTAATTGAACTAAACAGATTACAAGAGATTTAAAATGAAAATTACATTTAAACTAAAAAGTTCATAAGCTAAATTACTTAAAAGAAAAATTACATGAAAAAGAGATGCTATGTGTGTGAGATGTGAGGGTATTTATAGTACTCTAGGGAAGCTTCTAGGCTGTGCCTTGCTGCACACGCTCCTTTGAATCCCCACCATTCAATCATTCAATCATTGGCAAATGATTAAGAGCCGTTGGATCTCTCTTTGGGATCACACGGATTGCCAACGTGGCAATCCGTTGTGAGGTCTTGTGTTTGTTGTGTGAGAGCCCTTAGTGCAAAATCCATCTACTCTTGTGCTTCTTGCCATAGCCACGTGTGATTCTTGTTTTAGTTAGCCAATAAGAGTGCTTGATTAGACTGATTTGACCCTGCCATTGCGTTCTCCATCACTTGAATGGTCTAAATCACCCCTCAATTTAGAAAAGCCCTTTGATTTTGACAGCTAGGAAAATTGAAGGAGACGGTGAATATTGCTCCCTTCTTGGCGCTATTTTTTAACTAAAAAGGTTAAATTCGTTTTAAACTTTGGCCTATTATCAATAATGGTCCTTGTCTTTTGTTTATCTCATTTGTAGTATTAAAAGGACTTTTAAAAATGGCATGAATAGCCCTTGTGGTTTTATAAAAGGGGTATTGGGCTAGGGTTTGGGCTTGGTTTTTGGTTTAAAGGTTTCCGGGTATGGTTTTTAGGGTTTAAGGGCCCAATAAGAATCCAAGGACCATGTAATCTTTTGGAACTTGAAGGACTAAAGTGAAACTATTTTGGGTTTTGTCCTTTTGTGGTTGACTTCTGTTGACCAAGGTTGACTGGAGTTTGACTTTCTTTGACTGTGAGTTGACTTTTGGCTTCCAGCTCTTGTACACTCTTCCGTTCTCGTGTCCGTGTTTGCCCATTTTTGATGGTTTTCATGTGATTTTTGCTATATCCATACATGCACACACAAAACACAAAACAAGTATATTTTTGCCATTTTCACAGTGTTTTTGCTCATTTAGGGTTAATTTTGGTAATAACGGATATGTGTATTTTACACCTATCAAAATTCCCCAAACTAAACGATTGCGTGTCCTCACGTAATATTACATGCCTTATAACCAAATACCTCGAAAATTCCCCAAACTAAACCTTTGAAAAGTAGCAAAGATTTTTGTTGAGAGAGCTAAGAGATCACAAGTTATAAAACACCTGATTTCCCATTTTCAAAGATTTTTTATTTTTTATTTTTTTATGATTTTTCTTAATAATTTAACTACCTAACTACAACTTATTTGTGTTGACATAATGTATTATTTTCATTACCTAATTGGTAACTTTAAGGATCATGGAAGAATAAAAAACACAATTAAGTGTCTAAAAGATAACTTCATCATCCCTGATTTTTCACTTTTCCCATGCTAAGCTTAACCGATAAGTAACAGCTAATATGCTAGACAACTTATAATTACAACTTGTGAATTTCTCTTCCCGACATAAATCATATATTTAAGTGTGTGTGTTCAGATTGATTTAAACCATTAAATCCATATATTTAGATAGTTGAAATCCGACCAAGCTTTACACATGGCCTTTTGGGCTAATATGTTAATCACTTAGTAAGATCACAACTCAAAGCAAACAAAAACCTCCTTAGCTAAGACATCGTTGGTTCACTTGTCCCATGAATGACTTTCTTCTCTAGCATCCCACCGTCATCGGGTAAGTGCTAAGCTTTTTGACACCCCATCCGGAGAATAATAATCGAGACGCATGAACTTCCGATGAAAAAGCCTTGTAGACTTTTGCAAACGTTAGTTCAAAAGAATACCTTGGTTTAAGAAAAGAAAACTTTTACTATTTATCTTTTCTAACTTGCAACATTATCATTATTATTTACATTATTAGGCTAGGAACTGGTATCACTTTTTTTTCGACGACACATTCGCACGCCTCCGACAAGAGCTCGTGTACTTATTATGATAACCAACCCTAAATATACAACCTCCATCCTTTCTTTCGATGTCACATCGGGAGCGAACCGACAAATGCCCATGTACTTTATTGCGATGGAGTTTGTATATTATTATTAACATTTAAGGATTTATAATTTGCATCCTTTTTATTCACCAACTACATTGTTTTGTTAAACTAGAAACACAATATTATGCCAAATAGAAAAATTTCATTTTAAAAACCAAAGTATAAATTTGAACTAACATTCTTATTACAAATATGTTACTTCATCATGATAAAATCTTTTCTCTGAATATGTTGATTAGACTTTTAAGAGTATAACTCAATTGTAAAACTTAAAGAGAACACGTATAATTAATCATTTTAATAACTTCGGGGAAGTAAAACCACAAGTTATTCTATAAGCCTTTAATTTTCCAAATAAACCTTGTTAGCACCTAACACGTAATAACACTATCATCTCTTATTCTTTTGCAATTTAAAATCTCTAATAAAAAATTCGCAAGATACTTAGCCTATATAAAATTCCAACTCGGCATATCTAAAATCTATTTGAGATTAGCACAAGTCTTCATTAGCAGATACGGATCAAGTCTACAAGTTTTAAAGTCTACATGAGACTAGCACAAACTATCATCATTAATTGTTAAGGGAGAAAGCTAGAACTCAACACGTTCGATCGGGTCAAAAATTACTTCTTATTCTTACCAACGGAAAACCTACATTCGTGTCTTAACACTTATTTTTTTTTAATCAACTACTAATATTTTTTATTTTTTCATTTTTTCCTACAAATAAGATCTTAAAAATTTAAAATTTTTGCTATTTTTGTGGGAAAACGGGTACGTGAGAACAAAACAATAAGCAGGCAACATCAAATCGATAGATTCCCTCCCCAAACTAAAACGAAACATTGTCCTCAATGTTTAAAGTCGGGTTTCTACGAAAATCTAAGCCGTTTATGAATTATGCAAAGATAAACGTGAATCGATAATGATGAAAGGATATCGGATCTCCCCAAACTAATTTCAAACAAAGGATAGGAAGCTCGAGTGAACCGGGACACAACACCGAACACGAGAGGCTTCAGAAATTGTTGGATCAATCCTGCAAAAATCACAACAAACAACAAACAACAAGAAACCGGAAGAGGATAAGCCTCTTCACAACACAACACATTTTGTTAGAAAATAGAAAGAAAATAGAAAAGGATAGGCATGGGGTGAACTCCCACGAAGCGGCTTGTTTTTGTTCACCGAGTCGCAAGCTCGACTCGATCCCTGAATTAATTCGTCCTTAGGGAGAGCAAATGGAAAACTTTCATTGAACATGCCACTGGCTTATGAAACGTGACGATGCCGGGGTCAAAAACAAAATTCTCACTCCTAAAGGAGAAAATCAAAGGTGATTCCTCGGTGTAAGTGAAGTATGGAAGAAAAGTCTATAAACAGAAGCTAAGTTCAATTAAGCAGCTACAAGCTCTAGCTTACCCATAAGGATAAGCTAGTAAAGTCCATAGAAGCTTTTCCATGATAGGCTTCTCTTCCAAAAGCTTTAAAAGTCCAAAGTAGTTAAGGTTTATTCTTGATTTTAGATTTAAGGTGTAATTAAGGTATGTTTAAGCTCAATCATAATCTTAAAGACTTATGAGAGCTATTGAGCTTATTATGAGCTTATGAGACAGAAACTTATCAATTGAAAAAGGAAGATGAGTAAACAATAATTTACCGGGGTTGTTTCCCCATTTACCCAAAAAAGATAAGTAAACAAAAGCTTATGACAGAATAAAACTTAATTTCATTGATTAAAAAAAAACTTGCTTACAATACTTGAAAAGAAAATACAAAAGCTTAAAAGAAGTTACATAAACTACACTAAAAATTAAGATGAAAATTAAAGAGCTAACCCCTCTATGTGTGTGTGAAAAGTGTGTGCTATTTATATCCCTTCTTTGAACCTTTTAGGTCTTCCTTGCTTCCCACGCCCCTGCTAATCATAGCCGTACATTCCATCAATCATTGGGGTTTCATTTGTGGCCGTTTGATCAAGTCTTGAGATTCACACGGATTGCCAGCGTGGCAATCCGTGTGATGCTCTTGTGCTTGATGTGTGAGTGAAATCAATGCAAATCTCAGCTTCCTTTTGTGCTTTCCCTCTTCAACGTAGCTTAATTGCTTGGGTGAACCAATTAGAGCCTTTAAGATTACAATTCTAACCCTGCCATTTTGTTATTTAGCTCTTGAATTGATATTTTTATCCTTCAATTGACAAAAGCCCCATGGTAAGTAATTTCCTTGATTCCGTGACGGCGAAGGATCACTATTGAGAAGATATTCGAGAAGGAGAATGTCCCCCTCTGGGTCATAATAAGCTTCATCAACTTCTGGTGAAGTTGGATCATCAGCTAGAGCAAGAAAAGTATCAGCTTCTTCCAAAAGTAGAAAATCACTATCCCCAAAAGGAGTGAGAGTCGGAGAAGAATTTGAAACAATCGGATCGTAGCCAGGAGAAGGATTGCCATATGCAATTTCGTCGAAAAATCCTAAAACTTCTTGTGAGTATTCTTCACACGTAACATCAATAAGATCAACTTTCTTCAACGATTCAAGATTGTTGTACGAAATATAAGGCGTATCACCACATTTAAGGGTCAAAGATTGATCATCATTTCTAAGAATTATTTCTCCTTCATACACATCAATTAAAGCATGAGCCGTCCTAAGAAAAGGTCTCCCGAGTATCAACAGTACTCGAGGATCGGCTATGAAATCAAGAACAAAAAAATTGGCCGGAAAGTAGAATTTTCCTACCTTGACAAAAACATTCTCGGCTACACCGATTGGTTTGGAAATTGTTCAGTCGGCTAATTCTAACACCATTTTAGTATCATTTAGGCCCGAGAGTCCAAGCTTTTTCCAAATGGAAAGAGGCATGAGATTAATGCTAGCACCCAAATCGGCTAGGGCTAAGCAATTATCAAACTCCAAAAAATCACATGGGATAAGAAATTGACCGGGGTCACCTAGCTTCTCCGAAAGCTTTTTGAGGACAACCGCACTACAATTTTCATTCAAAGGTGTCTTGGTTAACTCGATTAACTTGTCTTTGTTATTAAGCATCTTTTTGAACATTGGAGCAAACTTAGGCATATGGACGAGAGCATCCGCAAAACTTAGCTCAAAATGAAGATTACAGAAAATTTCCATAAATTTGGAAGCTAGGATATCATCCTTTTCACGAATCTTTTCTTTTGCAAGTCTTGAAGGGTAAGGCAAACTAGTCTTGGTCTTTTGAATAAAAGAATGCTCATCGATTAGTTTTTTGTCTTTTTCTAGGTCTTGGACCAATAGAGGTTGGATGTCTTCAGTGCTAGGTAGCTCCATATCCTTTGTCACCTCGCTTTCCTTTTCCACCACCGGCGGTGGAATTGTAGGTCCATCATATGAGGCACCACTTCATGTGGTAATTGCCCTGGCTTCGTTCCTAGGGTTTGGAATGGTATTGCTTGGTAAAGAACTTAAACTTGAAGCTTGGTTGGTATGATAGTTTTGCATAAAACTAAGCATCATGTTTTGAAAATCATCTTGCTTCTTTTGAGAATCATTGTAAACTCTTTAAAATTCATTTTGGTTCCTTTGAAAATTATCCAACTTCATTTGCAAATTATTCATGTTAGCATCATTAGCCTTAGCATAACTTTCAAAATCCGTTTTAGAAACACCTTGAATTTGTGAAACAGGAGGTAAAGCTTGATTAACCAAAGGTTGATTTGTTGGTGGTCGGTATGGTGGGGCTTGATAGACGGCTCCTTGACTGTTTTGACGGTTTTGGTTGAAATTGCCTCCACATTTTTTATTTGAATTGAAATTGTTTCCTTGATATCGGTTTTGGTTTCCTTGGTTGTTTTGAACATTTGGTTGATTAAAACCGGGTGGTCTCATTTGATTTGCCAAATTAGGAGGATTTCTTTAAACAAAGTTGCCAACGTCGGCGGTTTGTTGGAATTGATGAATGTTATCATGAAAAACGAGGAAAATCACTCCTTGTTAACGGACAATTTTTGAAATTATGGTTTGAACCACATGTAAGACAAACTTCCTCGACTGCTTTGACGATAGCAGGAGTCGTAACATTCTTTTCACTAATCATCTTTTCTAATCGGCTCATTCGAATATCCATTTTATCTTCAAGAGAAGCGGCGAGTTGTTGAAATTCAAAAGAATTAGAAGGTGTAGAAGTAGAAAGAGGAGCATTCGTACTCACACTTGGTTCAATTGCACGACTTCTTGAATAACGAACCTTGGATTTACTCTCAATAATGGCTAGACCATCACGAGGCATCTTATCTAGAAAATTTCCACCCGCGGCGGAATCTAAAGCATCTTGATCATTGGTATTCAAAGAATTGTAGAACGTATCAAGTTGATGTAATTCTGAAAAACCATGATGAGGACATTGACGAAGAAGTCCTTTGAAACGTTCCCATGCTTCGTTGAAAGTTTCATTCGGTTTTTGATAGAAAGTATTAATTTCGTTTCGAAGGTAAGTTGTTTTTGAAGGTGGAAAGAATTGGTTTATGAATTTTGAAACAAGATCATCCCATGTTAGAATTGATCGAGGCGGTTCTTTATCTAGCCAAGTCTGGGCTTCATCTTCGAGAGAGAAAGGAAAAAGCAAAAGCTTAATCGTTATATATGGAACTTCCGGATGTCTACACGTAGAAGTGACTTTGTTGGAAAATCAGAGATGATTATGAGGGTCTTGTCTACCCGTATATTGATTACTTTGAACAAGATTAATCAAAGTTTGTTTAAGTTCAAAATTATTTGCATTTATTAGCGAAACAACAATTGCATCTTCGTATCCCTCGATGGGAGCTTGGAGCATTTGAGCCATGGTACGATTGTCGGCCATTGGAATCTTAGGTTCCTCAACAATAACCGGTGTTATTTGTTGTTGTCGATGATTTTGATTAAGAGCTTGAGAACGGGTGCGCATGCACTAAAAATAGAGAAAAGGAATTAAAAAGAAAACAAAAATTACACTAATTTTTTTTTGGATTTTTGATTTTTTTTTAACAATCTATTTTAAACGGATACACGGAAGACAACTTAAACCAAATAATCGAATTACTTCATGGTAACTCTTAAAAATTGCTTCTTAAGATGAGCTGTACCTCGTAAATGACACAAATGGCAAATTTTTTGAATCTTTGGTTCGATTTGGGAACTTTTCAAGTTCACCGGAAGTTGAAATGATAATACCTCGATTGAGAGTATTATATGTTGGTGTTCTTTTACCAACTTTATAGATTTTATTTATTTCTAATTTTTTATATTTTTGATTTTTTATATTTTTTATTTTTATAGGATAACTATACTAAAAAGAAAAAGAAAATATTTTTTTTTACTTTTATATTTTTTATATTTTTTTTGGATTTATGAAATATTTAACAAAAATAAAACTTTCGAGGACGAAAGGATCTTCAAACCAAAATCAACAAACGTAAACGAAAGAATCTTTAACACAAGTCTCCGGCAACGGCGCCAAAAATTGATTGTGAGTTTTATACACACACTATATTATATATTAATACACAAAAGTATAGAGAATAATTCTCAAAGTAGCCCTCTAGGAAAATTCTTATACAAATATATAATAATAATAATATACGTATGTTTACCGGGATGTATGCTTTCCCGGGTCGTTTTCCCAACGACTTGTGAAATTGAAACCATGCCTTAGTTTGGATTAGGATTTAAATGAGAGTAAATATATTTTTGATTATCTATAACTACCAATTAAAAACACAATTAAAATAAGCACACAAAAGTAATTAAACACTTAAAACAATTAACGGGAACAATTAAAACGCGACAAATAAGCCAATAAGGCAACACTAACTCTTAAAAATGTAAACTAAATTTCTAAACCTAAAATAGGACAAAAGAAAATTTTAAGAAAAATAAAAAAAATTTGATTATTTTTGAATTTATTATGAATTAAAAACTAATTTAATCAAATTAAATCCTAGAAAATAGCAAATTAAATCCTAAAAATTAAAAAAATGATTTTTAAACTTAGAAAAGTCTAAAATAACATAAAAACTCAGAAAACTATTTTTAACTATTTTTAAAATTAAAATCCTATTTTTTAAATTAAAATTAAAAGCTCAAAAATGAAAATTAAAATCTAAAAGTCTTAAAAATGATTTTTCTGAATGTAAAACTAAAAGTATTTATTCTAATACTAAAAAGTATTTTTTTGTATTTTTAAAAGTTATTTTTGTGTTTTTTATTGATTTTCTAAATTTAAATCCTACGAAAATTAATAGAAAATAATCTACAAAATAGATTTTTATGACAAATTCAGGGAAAATCCTAAACCTAACAAAGATTAAAGGAAAAATAAAAAGAAAAAGATAGCTTAACAAATAAGTCCTAAATAAGCTATAATAAGCTACGGCTTATAATTGAAAGAGGAAAAGAAAAACGTGTACAAGTATTTAATGAAAGGAAAGGATGATGGATGAGCTATTGAAGCAAACTGGTTAACACGTTGGGCATTTGAGTTAGAGGTCACGAGTTCAAGGTTGGCAACACCCTTTTTTAATTTTTTTTATTTTTTAAAACCAAAAGTTAGAACTTATAGAACCCACATTTTTAAACACTTTTTATAAAAACAACATAAGCCGTAAGTGAGAAATAAGCCCTCTAAGAGCTTTTGAAATTACTGATTACAAAAAGTGAGCTTTTAAGCTCACTATTGCTTGTTTTGACTAAATTAGTTGCACAAAGCTCAATACAAGCTCAAATCTAAAACCAAAATATGTTCTATGCAGCTTATAATGTCTACAAGCTAGTTCTAATAAGCTTATTTGGCCACTAACACTCTACACTATTTGAATTTGAAGATCAAAGTGCTAAACTCAGGAAACAATCCAAAAAAGCATAATTTTAAGAAAAGCTCAAATGCTAAATAAGCCAAGTCCTAAGCTGAGCTTATGAAAACTAATTAATCTAATCATAAGCCATAAATTCAAGCAAGAAAATAAGATACTACAACTTGAAATTCAAAATTTAAAAGACTAAATTACATGACTACTATTTTTGATCTTTTTGGATTTTATTATGACTTTTAATGCTAAATGTACCTAAGTGGTTAAGCTAGAAAATTAGAAACAAGACTTAATCTATCTTAAACTATTTCTAATCTATAAGCTAGCTGAAATTAAGATCCTAAATCCTTCATTTACTAGTCTAAATGTAATCAAAAGGACAACAGTAGTAACCTAAGTTACTACTACTGATGCAATATGCAAAAACACAATTTTACTAATGCATGTGACCTATTTGGTCAAGCCTGCATAACACACTCCTAATGAGTGTGTTTTGACACAATGTAAACACAAAACTAAGCCTAAAAAGCTTAGATCCAATTTTAGCTTAACTAAGAGATAGGGATATCTCCCCTGGTGCACAGGCAAACCTATTAAGCCATAAAATCTTCATAAATTTAAACTAATGTTTCAAATCTACTCTAAACCTTATTAAATGTATTAATATAACTATCCAAAAAGAAATCTCAAGGTTCCTTTGACTTCTGGTGGTCAAACAAGACTAAACCAAACACCCCTTTATATAATGACAGATTTCATTAAGTCTTATATTTTGAAATTTAGTTAACAAAACCTTAATACCAGATACTAATTAGCTTATAACTAACCTAGTGAGCTTAATTTAACAACTAGATAAGCTAGAATTTAAGGTCTACAAGTTACTCTAATATTTTTGGTTTTTTATGAATTTTTGAAGACAAGTTATGAAAAGCTAAACTCTAAACTAAATTAACTAAAAATAGATAGGAAAACTTCATTAATGATCAAAATGAAACAAAAATAAGCTTAAATAAGTAACAATATAAGCAGATAAGCAAAGCTAATTAAGCAATTAAGTAAATATTAAGCTAGAATTTAAATGGCAAGGAAATTAAAGGAAAACTTACAAGATGCTTTAGCTAAATAGAAGCTTAAGCTCAAATGAGCATTTACAAGCTCTAGCTTATCCTATTGGATAAGCTAGTAAAGTCCATGGGAGCTCTTCTATGATAAGCTCCCCCTCAATAAGCTTATAAGTCTAAAAATCCAAGGTTATTAAGCTAATTTTAGGATTTAAATAGATTAAATGAACACATTAGCTCTATTACAAGCTTATAGACTTGTGAGAGCTTATGAACTTATTAGAAGCTTAACTAATGATAACATAAGGAAGTGAGATTTATGAGCTTTTAACAGATTGTGGTTAAAAGAGAAGTAAAAAAATTTATTAACTAGACTTAATTCATTAAGTAGAATTTGAGTACAATACTTGAAAACGGAAATGGAAAGGTTACAATGCTAAAAATTAAGATAAAATACACTAAATTATCTAAAATCTAAAAACTAGACTAGGAAGAGAAGAATCATGCGTGTGTGTGAGAGTGAGCCTTTTTATAGCCTGCTGTTGAACCTTCTAGCCCCTTAAGTGCTTTCCACGCTCCCATCAATCTCTGTCATACATTCTCTCAATCATTGGCTTGTAAATCTTGGCCGTTGGATCTCTTTGATAATCACACGGATTGCCCACGTGGCAATCCGTTGATGTGACATTTGTGCTTTCATTATGAGTGTATCCAGAGTGAAAACCATCATCTCCTTGTGCTTCTACTCATCCAACGTGTCATTCCTTTTGAAGGGATTGACCAATAAGAAAGAGTGGTGATGTGTTACACTGCCCATGTGTACTTTGGCACCTGAATTGCCTTCTATAACCCTCAATTTAGCTTTGCCCTTTGTTTTCACCCTTGGGTAAATCGGAGGAGATGATGAATAGTGAAACGGGTTTTCCCGCTTACTTTTTAACTGAGAGGGATAAAAGGATTTAAACTTTGGGTTTAAGGCAACTTTAGTCCCTCTCTTTATGAAGTGTAAAAGTAATACACATCCAAGTATATTACTACTTTCAAAATTGGCATCTTCGGTCCCTGGACTTTTATAAAAGGGTTATGGGCTTAGGGTTTTGGGCTTTTGATTAGGGCTTTGGATCCAGGTGTTGTTTTTGATAGGTTTAGGGCCCATTATACTTCAAGGACCATTTGTGTGAATTTCTAAAACTTAAAGGGCTGATTTGGAACTTTTTAGGGTTTTTGTCTTCTAGTTTTGACTTTGACTTTGGTTGACTGAGGGTTGACCAAGGGTTGACTTTTCTGACTTTGGCTTCTGGCTCTTGCACACTCTTCCGTTCTCGTATCCGTGTTTGCCCATTTTTGACAGTTTTCTTGTGATTTTTGTCTTATCCGTACATGCACACACAAAACACAAAAACAAGTATATCTTTGCCATTTTAAGTATGTTTTTGGTCATTTAGGGTCATTTTTGGTGTTAACGGATATGTGTATTTTACACCTATTAGAGAGCAACAATACTTTTTCCTGTTTATGCTTTCCACTCGCATTGGACCACACAAATCCATATGTAACGAATGAAGCTTTGCATTTAAACTTGGTTCTGGTTTAGGTTTATAGGATTCTTTCTTTCCTTTTCTCATTTGGCATGCAGAACACAAGTGGTCTTTGGCATACTTCAATTTTGGAAAATCTCTAACAAGATCTTGTTTGGAAAGCTGATTAATGGTATTGAAGTTCAAATGAGATAAACGACGATGCCATAACCATGATTTTGTTTTTGAAGCTTTAGATAATAAACAGATGGGAGAAGACTTCATCATATCTTTCTGTGAGATTGTGTATAAATTAGATCCATGAGATTCTGAAAGTAGATCCACACCGTCTAAGTTATGAACGAAGCAGGTGTGTTTTCTGAAAGCTACTTCGAGATTCGAATCATAGACTTGCCTGACAGAAAATAGATTATGACCAGTACCTTCAACATAGTAACCCGTGTAATCAACATATTCCTAAGCTATAAATCATCATAGCCTATGATATCTGCAAAATGATCGTTGCCAAATCTAACTGTGCCGATGAACATGGAGAAAAAATTAATGAGCCTATCTCATTGACCAATCATGTGTTTTAAACACCTAGAGTCCAAGTACCAAAGAACAATCTCGACAATTTGTACAAAAAGAAATAAAGAAAAAAATGAAAATACATATAAAATTCTGGATCCCCAACTATTAATTGGGTTTCACACTGTTATCAATCTTAAGTTACTCCTAGAAATCCGAACTTCCACGATGAACGACCCAGAAATTCATAATTACTTACGAAAGAAAAACTTGGCTTAATGAATGCATGCGCATAGTAATTTGTGTAAGCTTTCATTAGAGAGTTCTTTGCTATGGAATATCGCATTCTTGTTTTAGTGTTAGATACTACAGCTGGAACACTTATGGTTTGGAATCTATCTAATAGAGGCACTATAGTGGCATGAGTCTTTTTAGAAATAGGGAAATTGTTTTCTTTCACACTACACATTCCTCCTGTTGGTACCCATCTATGTCCTACAATAGTAAAGATTTTTTCTAGTTGGTTGCCATTTAAACTTTACTTTTTGTTTCACAGATTTGGCCTTTTTACGTTTATTCACATCTTTTAAATATTTAACAACATAAACATCATGATTTACAAAAAACAAACATTCATTATGAGATATTCGAACATTTGCAGAATTCGATGACACATCAACATTCGTAACATTCACATTACAATTCAAAACATGATTTTTTTATTAGAATTAGACTTAAACTTCCTATGTTGGGCTTCTACATTATTCTTCTCACTCCCACTTGATGGTTGATGGATCTTATGATTCCTTGTATTGCTCTTAGGCTATGATCCGCTAGCATTAGTATTGCTTACTCTTCCTATAGAAGGCAACATAGTGTTATTAGTCTTTTAAATATGTTGTTTTGCTACATAATGTTGTGTGTTAGGTACACTTGTTTTGCTAAATCCTAATGTGTCAACGCGTTTTATTGTTCCTTTTATGACTCGTAGCGAGAGCCCACTTTTCATTCCCGCTTTTAGTAAAAGGGCATGAAGCACTAACATACACTAGCAATTCTTGAATTCGCTTAGCAAACTTAGAAGCATTACCTATATGTTCATCTAAAGGTTTTAATGCTCTTGCTTCTTCTAATAATTCTTGTAGTGTTTCTACGTGCTCTTTAGTGACTTTTAAGTAATCTTGATGCACAGCCCTATTGTTCTTAAAGTAAGCATTGATTGGTTCAGAATCAATCTTAAGTAGACCTAGGGAAAGAACTTTTGTGCATTTCTTAATTATCTTTTTGGTATGCAAGTGTGAAGTGATTGTTTTTGACAAATCATTTTTCTCAACAACTTTAGGAATTAACTGTGTTTTTGGAAATGGAATCACAAAATAAAGTTTAGTTCCTGAGGTTAAAGATTTTTCAAACTTAGTATTTACACTTGTACCATTTTGATTCAGTTTTGGTTCAAAAAACTTCTCTTGTAACTATGCTCTTAACTTAGCATTTTTAGAAATCTGATCATTAAGTCTTTGTTGCAAAGAGTCAGTTGAAAGTTTATTTTTAGCCCGTGTCTATTTAATTGAATCATAAAGTTTTTTGTATTCTAACTTAATGTGTTTTCTTTCTTTAACCAAAAAAGAAACTTGAAAAGTTAGTGATGTATTCTCATCCTCAATTTTCTAAAACCTAGAATAAACATCTGATGGTTCATACAAAGTCATTTGACTTTTCTCTTTTAATGTTGCTAACAGTTGTTTCAACTCATTAACAACAATTGATTTCTCTTGCAATTAAGCTTTTAGATCAGTTATCTCAAAAGATTTGTTATTAATTTTAGTAATCAAAAACGCCTTATTTACTTTCTAAGGTTCATTACAAATCATTTCTTCTTTAGTATTTTGCAAAGAAAGTTCAAGAGAAATGAAATTTTTCTCAAGTTTTGTAAAGCTATTCGAAAGCTCATTAAATGACTTGTTTGATTCCGTTTGATTCAAAAGCTCAATCTCAAGATGAGAACAACTTACACATTTATCAGCTCTATGTAAAGAACACAAATAAGCACAAATAATATCACACGAGATATTTTCTTCCAAGAATCGATCATTATTTATTAAAAGTTGTTTTTTATCTCAAAATATTTCTTTTCTACATAACATTAGGCAACTTCATCTTCTATTTAATTGAAAATTGATTTTATTTCATTAACCTCTTTGTAAAGACCTAATTCAAAAGATTTGAAGTATTCTCTAAGGTTTTTGAAAAAAACGTATGACGTCTTCTTTGAAAGCCCCTTTGATATGCATTACACCCTAATTTCCCACTTGAACCAGAGAAATGACAATTCTTTTTGTGATGCAAGCATCGAATTGATCAAGTTGATTTTTAGCTTTTTGAAGGTTCTCTTTTACCATAATGGTTGTTGGAAGTTTTTAGAAAAAACTTTTGTTGGTGTTGGTTTAACAACAGACACAGATGGAAGTGGTTTTGAAATTAGTGCCCAATAGAGTTATTCTGCAGACAATTATTTTTGTGGTATAAAATTCTCATAAAGTTTATTCAGTTTTGAATAATCAATCTGTTATCATTATTAGCGTCTTGTTTTTCTTTCATTTTTAACCGACCCTCTTTAGTAGTTATCAGTGTGTCTTTAGAATCATACACAAGAATTTGATCATGTTTCTCAGTTAAAACTTTTGCATTATACAACACTGGTTGTTTCCATTGAGCTTGAGTGAGATACAAAGGATTTTGATAACCCATAGCTATTTTGTGAGTATTATCATAGAACTTTTGAGGTTTGATCAACATATGCATTGTTTGAGTAGTTTGACCTACTTTAAAAACAATTTTTCAAGCTTTTTCTTAGCTTTTTTCAAATCCACAAGTTCTTTGATATACTTATCTTGCTTTGCAAATGATTCCTTTTTTAGTATTTCAAATTAGTTTTTCAAAGATGAATGCATGTTTGATAAAACATCAATTTATTATCTCTTAACAATTACTTGTTTTTCAAAAGCATCAACTTTTTTATTACAGTTAATAATTATTCCTCTCATTTGAGAGTCTAAATGCTCTTCTCTTTGTGTTAAAAATTCTTTAGAAAATTGTTTTTCTTCCAAAATTTCAACCTTTTCTTTGTATCGTTCAAGCTCACTGACAATGATTCATTCACAGACTTAGCCTCTAAATTAACTGTGTTGCATTGTTCAACTTGACCTTTCATTTATTCAATTACAGACAATATCATGGCATTTTTATCTTGTTCAAGAGAAGGCACATATTGAGCAGCATCATTTTCAATAGTAACTATATAATTAGCATACGAGATAACATTACTATTACTCATAAGTTCATCACATGAATTATCATAAAAAACAACCTGATCATTATATTCCATATCTTGAACACCATTATTAATTATAGTATCCTTATGATAAGTGTCGTAATGTGGTACCTCTGAGAGTAGTTCTGAATCATAGGATGGTCTAGCTGTATCTCCGTTAATTGATCCTGCTAGAGAAAGACTTGCCATGAAAATTGTACAAGCAATTGCTTCATCATCACAATCCGAGTTGTAAGCATCAACATGATCTGCTTTAAAGTTTGAGGTAGTGTGCAGCTAAAGATCATCACAGTCATCCATATCTTCCAACCTATAAGCCAAAAAGTCTTGTTGATCTTCATGAAGAATAACACCGGCTTCTTGTTCCTGAGCAAGTAGCATCTTCTCTTTGAACCATTTAGCATCTTTCACCCTTTTCTTTGCAGTGCATTGCTTTGCAATATTTCCCTCACCCCTGTAGTTATAACACCTAACTACCCTTGATTGATTTGCATTCACAATACTGACAATGTTTATAACACCCTGTGTTTTCAAATCCTTGACGACGTCAATAAATGTACTATTTATTTTTAGTATTGTACATGTTTGCTTAAAATTGTAAACGTTAAGTTAAATCGCGTAC
>BQNB010116624.1:0-21325 GCA_026074375.1 Tanacetum coccineum
GTCGGAGTTTATGTATAACAATATGAAACATTGATATGGCAAGCCCAAGATGACCAAAAGTCACCAAGTCCTGCTATCTCCGGTTTCCCTCATTCCGTGGTTTCACCAAAGGTTTCAGAATCTCAACTTGCTAACCGCTCTAGAACTGATTTTCCCTCCTCGTAGTTTTGGTTTTTCATATTTCTTTTCATTCTGCTACGTGATAAAAGCCACAAAAAAATTATCTAAAATAAAGACTTAAATCACTGATAAGTTACAGTTAGCAGAAAATGCATGACACAAATCCGAAATTCTAAACATTTATTTCTGCACGCACCAGCAAAGTTACTATTACATCAAAATCGGGAAAAAAAGAACTTATTTTAGAAGAATTATTTCAGGTATAACGTACACTTTCCAAGGTCCGGTTTTCACGATTGATGGTATCCCTTCCAATGGTAGCGTACCCTTCCGACCTTATCCAGCTGCTTTCAGGAAGTCACTGAAAATTTGCACACAGGTCATGAGATTAGTTGATATGTGCGCATTTGAATAACAAAAAAGGAAAGATAAATACTAACATGATTTGATCTCGCTCAAAAGCACTTTTAAGTGGGGCGTACGCATGCTTCTTTATGTCCAACACTATCAATCTTGGATAACCGTAATCACCACTCGAACATGATCCGCGAATTCTGGCTGTTAACGACCGACCACTTAAAACATCGCATCATATAATCCAGACAAAATATGCAGCATAAAAAAATAGTATCAAGCATGACTGTTGTAAATATTATCATAAAAATTAAAGATATGCTAATCACAACTATTCATCTTAACTATTATAACAGTCACTACAAAAATCATAACCTCAATCTTGGCACTACTACGTTTGATCAGTTAATATGAGCAAGCACACAACGGTTGGTATCTGCGTCTATTTAAAATTTTTGCACGTTTGATCAGATTATGTGGCATCGATGTGCACAATAGAAAAAGAAAGAATAAAGCTCGAGTATAAAATTAAGATACATACGATGAATGATTAAAGAACAACAAACAATATGCAAGATTCGAACAGGAAAAAGCAATTTTAGTTTTGATGAAAAAGCAAACTATGAAGAATAACATTATTCACATCGTCCACTAAATGTTGTTCTATGCGTCTCTTAAAAGATAGTAAACCATGGTTATTAAATTACTCCGTATCTTTTTCACCACATTTATAGAGTCGAGATTTGAGAACTAAAAATCATGTTCAAACATGCTCATGTATATAGTATTTTTTTATGATGCATAAGCTAATATGAACTAATTTAGTTATTGAGCAGAAAAAATCAATCTGATATTAGAATTTGTTTTGAAAGATTTAGGCTTAAAAACTACACCTTGTTCGTTGCAGTCACGAACAACATGATTTCTGCTATCACTAATTGCACATCTGTTTCCGCTAACAGTAGCCGTAGACTGCGATACAGATTGATGACCTATGACACACACAAATACCAAACCAATTAGAATAAGAAATTGAAGTAAAGAAACAAAAGTGCATAATAGAAGTAAAAACACTTACTATTTGTAGGTGACGCTTCAGATGTATGCAAATTGACATTTCGAGACGGTACCGAAGTTGACTGGTGCTCACATGTATTCAGAAACATAGTTGAACCAACAGGTGCTAATTGAGGAAGTGACAATTATTGGTCACAAAACGGTGTTGAACTTGGTGCACCTATACACCGTCTCTTGGGAGATATACTCAAACCAACAACACCGACGTTCCCACAAACGTCTCGAGCAAGGCCATTATGTTCAACACTACTGCCATTGTGTACACGCGTACTTGGACAGACAACTAAACCAACTGGTGGAACTTGAGGCAGTTGCAACTCATAGTTGCAAGGTGGTCCCGAAGTTGACTCACCTACACATCGTCTATTCTAAGGGTCGCAAGGTGGTGCCAAAGTCGGTTTGGTAGCCCTGCAGCTGTAATAAACAACTATATCAGTTGGTTTTTCATGAAGAGGAGCTCGTCATAAAATATAGTGATACAAATATTTCCTAAAAATCTTTCTATATTTAACACCAACCTGGATCGGTAGCAATGGTTGTTGCAAGTTTAATACCTCAAGCATCTGAAATAACGTCAACTTGCAGGATCCTTCCAACTAACAACTGCAACAGCAGGAGGCCAATCTAATACGCCAATGTTTTTCACATTCAGAAAAGCGTCCATTTTTAAATTATAAGATGGAACAGTATTACATCGTTGTCTCCAAATCTACTTAATGAGACATACTCCTGATGGGGCAAGTATGAAACTTGTGTACCTGTGCCTGCTCAACGGCCGTAAAGCTGGATATCGCCAGTTTTTCTTTTCTTCAGAAAATCGGCCATTTTGATAAGAGCTACCATGATTTTGTTTTGATTTCGTGGGTATAATTTACCGCTTGTTTTGTTGATTTTCCATCCGGAATAGTCAGAGCAAATATTGTATCGCATATTTATTTTGAAAGAACGTAGGAGTCTGCGTGATGACGAGAAGCCATCATGCCACAAACGAATGATGAGACGAGTAAGAAGGACCAAGCACTGGGACGACGCTCCCTTAAGGTGGGTGGAATGTAACAACCCGAGTTTCACGACGCGTATGACGATCGCGAATTCTACGTCATAATTATTATTTTATAAATTTGTGTGAGCGAACGTCGACAGTTAAAATTTTATCTGTCGTAAATAATTATTTTCGTATTTTATTACGAACGGAAATTTAAAATATTTATTTTGACGTTTCACGAGTCACCATTCGAACACGCGTTCGTTAATCGTTTTGGAGCATCGTAAAAATCTACGACATGCCCCGTTATTATTTTCTTAACCGTAAATTTTTATTTTGATCCATGTCGTCTTTGTTCCTTGTCTTTGCCCAAAGCTCGCATTTTATGAACACACTTACTTAATTTGTGTCAAGTATTACTTTTATTAAAATGTTTATACAAGAAATAAACAAGTAAATAAAAAGTCAAAAAATAAATAAATATGAATGCATGCTTGATCTAGCCCCTAGCCGGCTACAAAACCACAACCACACTCAAAACATTTTGATTTCCTATGTAATGCAATGATTATACATTTCTTATGCTTCCAAGGCTCATAATCCCATCACTTCACATATATACATACAAGAGAACTCATAATTAGAATTTTGTTTCCCTTCCCCTTGTTCTCTCCCTAACCGGCCACACATACATACATTCATACAAATTCCATTTTTCTAGTTTGATCTCAAGAACATACTCAAACATCACCCTAATAGAGATTTAAACAAGCTAGAGCTAAGTTGTAGTTTGTTTTCTCTTTTCTCTCCTTTTGGTTCGGAGGAGCAAGCAAAACAAACACCCTTGGTGTTGTGATTTTCCTAGCAACCAAATATCCCATAAATGGTAATGGTTTGATCATCCATCAAATAAAAATATACATGCAATAAGGTTTTGAGTAAGTTTGATTTTTGATTGAAACTAAGGGGTTTTCGGTTTGGTGGTGGGTTCGAATCAAGCTAGAGTTACACACGGGTGTGTTTGATTTATTAAAAAGTCATTTGGGTTGATTTGAGTTAAGATTTGGTTTGGTTTGGTTGGGTTGAGCCGCGGCATACACAACAAAGGAACAAGACGAAACCGTGATCGAGTCCGACATAACTCTAATAGCATTGTGAGCACCCCTTTTTATGTTTATCTCGTCGCTTTGTTCGTTTGATTTGATTTTGTTTACATGCATGTGATGAATCGGGGAAAAAGCTTGCGTGGTTATAATAGATCGTGTGATAATCGATTAAGTGGTTATGTGATGTTTATAAGTCATTACAAGCATGTTTTAGTTGAGTTAAAAAGCCTAAAAACAATTTTTAAGATGTTTATTAAATTGTAAAAGTGAGCAGAAAGTTTGGCACGCCAAATGAGGATCGAGATTTTGTAAAATCTGATTTTAGGCTTTGAAATATGATAAAGCTATCCGAGACGATCGTTTTGATATAAGGTAGAGCTTCTAATTCCTAATAACAAAAAAGTTAGAGCGAAAACGAGATATATATTTGAGGTATAAAAATCCAGCATTTGTTAAAATAGTACTTGCTGTCTCCGATTTAAAAGCTCGTTTTGAGCACTTTCGAGTCCGTTTCGGCCTTCCGGCGAAACACGAAAGTTTCTCAGAATGATGTTTTACTATTGCGCGAGGCTCGCCAATTTTAAAATCGAGTAATAACGGGTGAAAACCCATGGTCAAAGTCTGTGTTTTTACTAAAATAGTCAAGTTCCAGCAGATTCTTGCAATGACGTTTTGGTCATTTTCTGTCGAGATCCAGGTCTCGGCTAAAATTAAAAAGTTGTCCGGAATATCGTTTCGCATAAAATCTCTTTTATGTCCGGGCTATGAAAATGTGATCTAGTGGGTCGTTTTAGTCGAGTCAGACTTAGAAAATAAATATATTTTATAAAAGTCAAACATGAAAGTCAAAGAAGACTTTAATAAACTTTAAACGCGTTGCGAATGTGATACCGATTAATAAAGTAATATCGATTAATATACTAGTGTAAGTAATTGTTTTGAGACCGTTGGTCGACTCTAAAAACGGAAAGTCTAAAAATAGTAACTTTTGGTAATGTCCAAGATATAGTTTCAATATTTGAAATTTATAACTGATTAAGCGTCGAAAGTCCGATGAGATAACTAAGTATTATTACAAATATATTTTTGATAACGAGACTTACTAAATATGGTAACTTTCCGAAAATAGTAACTTTCTAAAAATAGAAAGTTTCCTAAAATAGAAAGTTGTCGGTTAAACGATGTATGATATAAAATAAGAGAATGATCGTAACCTAATAATGTGGGGTTTTAGGATCTAAGGCGCAAGTGGATTTCTCATCACATGTATGAATTAATATATATATATATATATGATTTTGTTGATACGATGAACGCATCGTTGATTATACTTTTCGGTATAGTAATCGAACGACTCTAATTATAGGTCGTGATCGTGTTTGTGGATTTTCGTGCTAGACTTCATTGTTTGATTATCGGCTTTTGATCAAAAGTGAGTTCATAACCTCGCTTTTAAAGTTTTCAATATTTTTAACTCCGCGAGGGGGATATATTGCTTGTTTTGTGAAATTGAACGCAAACTGTTTTGATACTTGAATATGATTCCTTCACTACTGAGTATATGCCTTTATGTTGTGTGACCGTTAGTTACCATGTGTTAGTGAACGCTAATGCATTAAATAGATCTATTGGGTTTGACAACCCTATCCGGGGTTTGAATCTGTTGGGACCACCATGTCAAACGGACATTTTGTGGTTAGTATTAGGAGAAGTGGCATACTTCTCGGACATAATTTCGTCCTACGGGATGAATGTGTTAAGTTTCGGTACACGGGCTCTTTAGTTGGAAATCACTATTTTTATAACTTGACTTACGAGCCAACGTTATACGTTTTGTTGAACCAAAATATGCGTTCTAACAATTATTTGTAAACTCTATGAATTCACTCAACGTTTTGTTGACGTTTTTAAGCAAATATCTCAGGTTAATTGCTGTTGATGGCTTGGATGGGACGGAACGTGGATATCAAGGACGGTGCCTCGGTGAAGTAGTGTCATAAACTAAGTAAATGTTTTAGAAATAAAGTCGTGTTGTGACTTTTAGAAATAAATTTTTATTTTAGTGTTGGGATCTATGTAACTCTGATCTTTATAATAAATAAAATTGTGTTTTATAAACGTATCTTTGAACGTTTACTGGGACTCGTGTGCATGTATTATGAAGTAGCACCCCAATCGTTGTATTCCGCTGCGTATCGCATTTTGGTGGTGTTACAGAGTGGTATCAGTGCACGAGTTGTAGTGAACTAAGTCGTTTTACAAAACTTGGACTACAACTGTTTTCGGAAAATTTTCACGAGTCCTTCACCGTTGTCCGATATCCACACGCGCATCGTTCCCGATCCTTAGAAGCCTTACGTGATATACTTAATTGCATATTAGGTGTGTAACAAGTGGGATACGCTTGATATAAGTAATGATTATATAAGTATATATACACACGACATCTATTCTATGATGCATGATTATAATACGTAATTTGATATTCGCATCTCGCGAAAAACATAAAAATCTTCTTTATGCATTTGATGCAACGTTATAAAATCATCCTAATATGTGATGAGTATAAATTTTTGAATATGATTAAAAATATGTATGATGGCTACTAATATAAGTATTTCTTTTCTTTTGTAGTATCATGGGCGAACCGTTGTCACCCGATCGCGTATTTGATTTCCCGATGGATGAGCCACATCATGCATACGATTTCTTTGCACCTGCACAGTTACCTGGGTATGCTGGTAACCCGAATAACAACAATGGGTGGCTGGCGGCGGATGATTACTTACTTGGAGAGCTTGAGGCTATGGTGGACGAGAAGATGGTCGTTCCTGCGGTTGACGAGATTGCCGAGCAGATGGTTGTGCCTGCCGTCGAGGAGGTCGCTAAGCTGGTAGTTGAGGCGGAGGAGGAGCAGGTGATCGCTCTCGTAGTTGATGTAGTAGAGGGGCAGATGGATGCTCCAATGATGGACATGGAGGAGGACTTGGCTGTGATGTTTGGTGATGATGACTTTGAGGATGACGCCTCAGATGGCTTTGGTGAGGAGGAGGTATGGGAGGTAAATAAGGACTGGTTGATGGCTCCTACCACACCACCTCCAGTGCTAGCGGTGCCACCACCTAGCGTCTACGAGGTAGGAGGTCCATCTACTGCGGTTGCTGAGGGACCGTCTTTTCCTCAGGTTGCCCTAGGACTTCCTGTACCTCCATGTATGATCGAGGATTTGAGTACCCGCCTGGGTAACCTCGAGTAAGAACATGGGCAGTTGGTGCAGATGGTTAACCAGGTGAGTGATGCAGAGGTAGCAGCTGGTATTACCATTGGAAAGATTGGTCCGAGAGTCCTTGTTGTTGAGGGACAAATGCATGTGATGGCGTCCCAGATGATTCAGGCTGTAGATAGAATGAAGCAGGTTGGTGCTCAAGTCGAGTTGGGTCAGCAGACTTCTACCCAGAGAGACGAGACGGTTACAGGATTGACTCAGCAGATTCAGACCTTGCAGATAGAGGTGCAGCAGAGAGACATGCAGATCCAGCAGCTGCAGACTACAGTCTCAGAGATGAGTAGTCGAGAGAGTTCGTTGATGCAGTGTATTTTGGGATTGGATAAGAGGATTGCAGCATTAGAGAGTCCTATTTATATTTCCTTTTGATTTTTGATTTAGATGATGAACATTTGTATAGCCACAGAACTGCTAGTGTCAGTTAGTGAGGTCATGCTGCAGGGTGTATTTTGGTTTTTGTAAACACCGCAGCCATTCGGATATGTTAGGATTCTTGTATTAGAAACTTAAACTCATCATGATTGGATGTATCGGTCTTGAACCGAGAAGATTTGTAACTTTTGGGGGATTTTGGCTGTACTTGTACTACCCCCGGCATTGGTATTATTATGGTTATGGAACTAGGATTTTCTTTTGACTATGAGTAGTACGATTGTGGATGTTGATAGGTATATTGGTTAGTCTTGCCATTAGACTGACCCAATCCCGAGCATGGAACGATTTTGTCTGGTGGATCTTTCGCACGTGTATGATATTATCTTCCATAGTCCGTGAGTGGGTACTATTTTTGAAACTTGCTGTGACCATTGACCAAACTGTATTTAATGACGTGCTACGACTTAATGATTTTAAAATTGTGAATCGCAATAACGAGTTTGTGTGTTGAACGAATGTCGTTGCGCTAATCATATTGACTATGTTGTATAAACTGTTTGTGTAAACCATGGAAAAAGTGTTTTCAAATTTCATAAACTGACCCTATGGTGTCAAATAAAATTTTCTTTTCTAAAAAAAATTTAAATAATAAGAATGGAAGGTGGCGCTCTCTTCTTTTCTCTCTTTTAAAATAACTTGATTTTTACACTTTGAAAATTTTCTTGAAATAAATTTACGCGTGTAGCGTATGGAAAAGAAACGTTTTGACAAAGAAGGACATGATGTCGTTTGGTCCTCAATTATGCATAACCTGATCAACTATGCATAATTTAGGAAGAACCACGCTATGTCGGATAAATCGTCACCCTTAAAACGCTTGGTAATTGAGATAAATGTTTGGGTCAAGCTTCCGGAAGAAGAAAAATATTTTTACCCTATTACGGATACTTATGCAAGTGACCCTACTCTTATCGACTGCATGGAGAGAGTCTCATGCGAGTCATTACGACCGAGTCGTTCCGAACTGAGAATACTATGGTAAATGTTCGGACGAGTGTGACCTAAGAAAGAGGTGATGTTTAGTTCGTAGTGTTTAAGAGCGGTGATAGTTATGAAGACGTGTCAAGACCAAGTATAGTCGGTGTACTAGTAAGCAATGATAGATTTGAGCTATCAAGGGTGTAAACCGGATATCGACACTGAGAAGGAATCTTCTTGGAGATGTAAAGATTCCTAAGGTGGGTGGAAGCTGAGATGGTTAGTCCCGAGGTTGAAAATGAGAAATGGAGAAGACTTCTCCTACATTGGATGTATGATGCCTTAAACATATCAACTGATGGCCGTGAAGAAGACTTCTTTCCCCAAAATGGAATATAGTGGTAGTGTAGTCGTAAGTATACCTGATGACGTCAAGGATTTTAATGAGACACTATACGATACTTGACCTACGATTAAGTGTAGTGGCCCTTACTCCGGGACGTGACGAACCAAGGGCGTAAAGAGTGGCGAATTGATTGAGATTCTAGCTAAATGGTAACGTCCGTTTCTATTACTCGAGGAACAACCAAAATAGCCAACATCTTAAGTCGAGCGGTATTGAATTAAGAGTGTGAGTATTTCGACTTGATGATTTGATTCATCAATGATGCTACGCGATGAGAAGGGACCAAACCAACGATGATAGTCACCATGAGGAAACGTTGAAATTTTTGAATTTTCATCGGACGAGCAATAAGTCCATGATGCTCATTGTTTAAGTAATTTATTTTGATTTATCATTTGACCTTATGTGTTTTAGCGGGATTGTCGCCGCCGAATTATATGGGATGTATGCTATATGTGCTATGTGCTTTAAATGGTAGTGAGCGTTCATGTCACTTTTACGTGGCCAGTAATGCGGTTTAGGTTGTAAGTAAATGGGTATAATCGCCCAAGTGAGAATTTAGGACGTAATTAGGTGGGTGGTCATCGCCGAAAGTCTTGTTGACGATTGTGGCTTGAAGTACCCATGAGAGTGAGTGTAGACTAATTAGAATTAGCCGTGTTTATGTTGGAATTATTGTCGAGGTGGCTTAACTTTGTGGCAAGCTCGGTACGATGAGGAAAATGTGACCGGAGGGGTATAAAACCTAAGTGTTAGAAAGAATAATTATGCCAAAAGCTCCAAAGGAAAGCGAATCTGATATGTGATAATAATCGCCAATGCTTGGTTAAAGCTGGGCGTAGATGAATTTATTGTGTATTAGGCCAATTACGAATACTAGTCATCAAGTAAAAGATGTGCGAGCGTACAATAGGTACTTATATTATTATATGGGCAATGTTAGCGATGTCGAAAGATTATTAGGAATTATAATGTGTTTTGGATTATTTTTCGCCGACCGGTGGAGGCATTGTTTGAAGGAAAACCGGAAGGCGACATGTGTATTTATTATTTTGAATAATAATGAGTATTTTTGATTTGGATAATGATTATAAAATAAATATACAAATTTGATATTGATGTCTATCTTGGTTTAAGTTACGACTATGTTTTTGGATTTTGGTAACACGAAGCATATCTCGTTTGAAATACTGGTATAAAAATCTCGAGTGGAGTACTCGGGGAGTGGAGTAGGAACGAAGAGGTGCTTTGTAGCCGAACCACTTTAAATTTTGGTGTCTTGGTTTGATCGTTTCTTTATCTATCTCTCTATATTGTTATTGTTTACTTAGTTCAGTACATTAGATAGTTTAATTGTGATTCATATTTTTGATTGATTGATATATAACTTAAATCAAACAATTTTCTAAGCAAAGTTTTAAAACGGACAATTAACCGGTAAACTATTCAACCCTCCCTCCCCCTTTTAGTTTCCTACACAAATCAAGTGCGGTCAACAAGGTTTTGGGGCGTATACTCGAAGCTTAAGATATTCAACATGACTGATTACGGAAAAGGTAAACACCCCCGCCCCTGCTCCCTTTTAGACTGCTAAAGAGTATATGTTAACTTATAAAGAGTTTAGGTTAACTTATAAAGAGTTTATGTTTTTTCATAAAATCTTGTATCTTGCATTTCAAGTTGATAGTTCTTAGTATTTCTAATCTAGGAAATCATATTCTTGATCAATATATGTAACAACCCGAGTTTCACGTCGCGTATGACAATCGCAAGTTCGACGTCATTATTATTATTTTATGAGTTTTCGTAAACAAACGTCGACATTTAAAATTTTACTTGTCGTAAATAATTATTTTCGTATTTTATTGTGAACGGGAACATATAATATTTATTTTTGACGTTTCGCGAGTCGACATTTGACCGCGCGTTCGTTAATCGTTTTGGGCATCATAAAAATATACGACGCGTCTCGTTATTATTTTTATGATCGTAAAATATTATTTTATGAACCTTGTCGTCTTTGTTTCTTGACCTTGGCCAAAGCTCGCGTTTTATTAAATCTTGTACAAGTTACATTTTAAATTGAACTTGACACACAATATTTACAAGAATTGAAAAGAAAAAAATATATAGAACTTGTGCATGTAATAGCCTAGGCCGACGCCTAGACTCTCACCAACACTTCACCTTATTTGTTTTCCCTTGACATGCAAGTAATGATGAGTGTGACTTCCAAAAATTTGGTTAAACACAAAATCCTATCATTTCACTTCTTTTATAAGTAAACATCTAACCTACAAAAATTATTTTCTTTCTCTCTTGTCTTTGTGGGTTCGACCGGATATTCAAACACACACACTCTCACCATTTTTGTATTTTGATCTCAAAATACACTCAAACATCACTTAAACAATGATCTAAATCAAAAAGGAACCAAGTTGAGTTGCTTGTTCTTCTCCCCTCTTCCCTTTTTAGTTCGGCCGAGCACCCTAAACCCACCTATTTTGGTGTTTTTGATTTTCTACCAATCATATATTGTTTAGGGAGCTTTAGTTTGATCATCCATGCAATAAAAATATACATGCAATAAGGTTTGAGTAAGGTTAAGTTTTATTGAAGCAAAGGGGTTTTCAGTTTGGCTTGGTTGATTAGTTGTGGGTTCGAACCAAGCAAGGGACAAAAGGGAGTGTGATTTATTGAGCTGTTGTTTGTTGAGTCGCGTTTGGTTTTGTTTTGAGGGTCGCGGGTTCGAACCGGGTACAAGACACACAAAGGGTGTGTTTGATTTATTGAAGGTTATTGGGTTGATTAAAGTTTGGTTTTGGTTTGGTTCGGTTGAGGGTGAGCCGCGACTAAGACCGAGAGGGACGAGACGAACACTTTTATTTTCCGACCTTGCTTCGTATAAGCATTGTGAGCATCCCTTTTTACATTTATTTCGATTGTTTCGTTTATTTTATCAATTCGATTATATGTGATGAAATCTACGAAAACTTGCGGCGTCTAGTATAATATGTTATTGATTATAAAGCGGGATTGATATGATATTATAGGCCACATTAGACCTATTTTAGATGAGTTTATGGGTTGAAAACGCGTTTTGACGTGATTTGTAACGGGTACATTTAGACAAGAAAACGGAACTAGTGATTTGGGGTCCGAGATTTTGAAAAGTCAGATTTTGGTTTATAAAATATAACAAATTACGTTTTTACGGACGTTTTGATATAAAATGGGACTTCTAACTCCCAATAACGAAGAAACTGGAGCGAAGTCGAAATATACACTTTAGTAGAAAAATGGGTTATTTTTAATATATATTAAATCTGACAGATTTGGTAATTAAATGATTTGAGCACTTTCGAGTCCGTTTCGGCCTTCCGGCGAAACACGAAAGTTGTTCGGAATAATGTTTTACTTAAGTACTCTTTTTGGTCAAAGTCACGAAAGTGTGATATAACGGGTCAAAACCCAAGGTCAAAGTTCCTGCAGATTCTTGCAGGGGCATTTTGGTCATTTTCTGTCGAGTTCTGGATCTCGATTAAAACTAAACAGTTGTCCGGAATATCGTTTCGCATAAAATCTCTTTTATGTCCGAATTGTAAAACTGTAATCTAGTGGGTCGTTTTAGTCGGGTCAGACTTGAAATTCGTAACACAGCCTCCCCGGCAGCGGCGCCATAAATTGATCAAAGTCAATAGTCTTTAACGCGTTGTGAAGGTGATGTCGATTAATAAAGTAATATTGATTAATATACTACTGTAAGTAGTTATTTTGAGACCGTTGGTCGACTCTAAAAACGGAAAGTCCAAAATAGTAACTTTTTGTAATGTTCAAGATATAGTTTCAATATTTGAAATTAATGATTAATGATTGATTAAGCGTCGAAAGTCCGACGAGATAACTAAGTATTATTACAAATATATTTTGATAACGAGACTTACTAAATATGGTAACTTTCCGAAAATAGCAACTTTCTAAAAATAGAAAGTTTCCTAAAATAGAAAGTTAACGATGTATGATATAAATAAAGAATGATCGTAACCTAATATTGTGGGGTTTTAGGATCTAAGCCGCAAGTGGATTTCTCATCACATGTACAAATATATATATATATATATATATATATATATATATATATATATATATATATATATATATATATATATATATATATATATATATATATATATACACACACACTATATATATGATTTTATTGATACGATGAACGCATCGTTGATCATACTTTTTGGTATAGTAATCGAACGACTCTAATTATAGGTCGTGATCGCGTTTGTGGATTTTCGTGCTAGACTTCATTGTTTGATTATCGGCTTTTGATCAAAGGTGAGTTCATAGCCTCACTTTTAAAGTTTTCAATGTTTTTAACTCTGCGAGGGGGATATATTGCTTGTTTTGTGAAATTGAACGCAAACTGTTTTGATACTTGAATATGATTCCTTCACTACTGAGTATATGACTTTTTGCTGTGTGACCGTTAGTTACCATGTGTTGGTGAACGCTAATGCATTAAATAGATCTATTGGGTTTGACAACCCTATCCGGGGTTTGAATCCGTTGGGACCACCCTGTCAAACAAACATTTTGTGGTTAGTATTAGGAGAAGTGGCATACTTCTCGGACATAATTTCGTCCTACGGGATGAATGTGTCAAGTTTCGGTACACGGGCTCTTTAGTTGGAAATCACTATTTTTAAAACTTGACTTACGAGCCAACGTTATACGTTTTGTTGAACCAAAATATGCGTTGTAACTATTATTTGTAAACTCTATGAATTCACTTAACGTTTTGTTGACGTTTTTAAGCAAGTATCTCAGGTTAATTGCTGTTGATGGCTTGGATGAGACGGAACGCGGATATCAAGGACGGTGCCTCGGTGAAGTAGTGTCATAAACTAAGTAAATGTTTTAGAAACAAAGTCGTGTTGTGACTTTTAGAAATAAAATTTTATTTTAGTGTTGAGACCTATGTAACTCTGATCTTTATAATAAATAAAATTGTGTTTTATAAACGTATCTTTGAACGTTTACTGGGACTCGTGTGCATGTATTATGAAGTAGCACCCCAATCGTTGTATTCCGCTGCGTATCGCATTTTGGGGGTGTTACAATATATCTTTTATTCAAGAATGATATTAGAATGCTTTGTGTGAGAATAACCTTTTCTTTTTTTGATAATGTTATGTGCCGTTTAGAACTAAAGATAAAAATCGTTGCAACTTTAATACTTTTCATGTAAATGCTACTGTATAACTTTACCACTGATGACTTTGTATATATGATATGGATGGTATTTACTAGGGCTGTAAACGAACTGAACGTTCAATGAACATTTCATGAACCGTTCGGTAAAAAGTTCGTTCATGTTCGTTTATTTATTAAATAAACGAACATGAACATTATTTTACGTTCGTTTAGTTAAATAAACGAACATGAACACAAGTCACGTTCGTTCGTTTATGTTCGTGAACGTCCGATTAGGCGTTTATTAACGTTCATTTATGTTCATTTATATGTTTATGTTCGTATATCATATTTTTTAATTGTGTACTTTTTAATATGGTATGTTTAAATAAAACAACACTTACAAAACATAATATTATGCATAATTTGATAATATTTTTATGTTTTTTTTCTACGTTCATTTATGTTCGATCGTTTATGTTCGTTTAAGGTTCGTTTAGTTTCTTAATGAACAAACATAAACGAACATGAACAACTCATTTTCTTAATAAACGAACATGAACAAGAAAATTCGTCGGTTTAAGCGTTCGTGTTCGTTTATTTGTCCGGTTAAAATTAAATGAACAAACATGAACAAGGCTTCGTTCGTGTTCGTCCGGTTCGTTTACAGCCCTAGTATTTAGGTCATGTACAACAAAGGCAAATATTTGCTTTATTATTTCTTCTTGGGGCGAACATTATATTGCTTTTATGTCAAAACTTTGTTTCCTTTGCTATATTGCTTTATGTCAAAACGTTGTTACCTTTGATAAGTTTGTCATTATTTGAACTCGAGCAGAAATGGGAGTGGTGGTGCCAAACTCAAAAAGTGGTGTCACGTCAGCGAAAGAGAGTTTGGCACCAGAAATGCTATGGCATCAGAATTTAGTGGCATTGGTTTGGCACTAGAATTCTGGTGCCATAGCATTTTTTTATTATTTAAAAAAAAAAATTCATATTTATTTAAAATAGTATATAACTAAAAATAAAATTCATTGAAATTAAAAACATTACATTAAAAAAAATATATTAAAAAAATACATAAAATTAAAAGACATAAAATTAAAATGCATAAAATTATAAATCCTAAATTTGGCAGGCGCCGATAGTTTGGACGGTGGTGGAGATTGCCGCTCGGATTTTTGCCTTTTAGGCGTTGATGATAGCGGCGTCGACCGGATCTATCCCGCGTGTGTCGATTTGTAGCACACGCATGTCCTCCGCAATCCTTTGAGATTGGATCAACCGCCTTCGGTCTTCACTCTCTCTCTCCGAGGCACGGTCATTTTTGGCCTTGCGTCTAAACTCGTATTGTTCCGCCATGAATTCTGATTACGCTGTACCGGGTTAGAACTCGGTGGAGCTAGCGGTTAGAGTTAGAACACGTACGTTGATTTTAGAAGGTCGGTTGCAACCGAGTGGTCGAGGAAATCATCATCTCCAAAAAATGTCCGGGTCTCTCGGTCGGTGCCCAAAAAAGACGAATTATTCTTGCAAAGTCGAATCGGGGTTTGTCCACTTGTGCTTGCCTTTCAAAAAAGCCAAGCACACTTTGTTGTGCTTAAACTCACCCCCACGGTTTGCATATACAACATGTACACCCTCCGACATTTGATCTTCAATCATTATCCCCACTATGTGAACCGGGTTTCTTGCATCCATTGATTAAACTAGAGACCGCGGGTATTTCATTGGAGTCCACTTACCCGTCAACATGTTCTTGGTTCGCTCCCTGTGAAGATTTTTCTTCGCTTCCTTATTGTACAATTTGTTTTTTTTCGGTTTTTGTTACCATAAAGTATCTCGCTTTTGGATCCTCACTCGGTTTTTGGATCCTCTGGAAACTTGAATGAAATCATTCCGCATAAACGCAATACCGCATTCTGATGTCCAGCATTACGAACTCTTTTTTGTTTCTCAACTTGCAGTTCTTTTTCTTTGTTTTTTTGACATCGACTTCATACGGCCGCCGCGGCTAGGCTTCGACGATCTCAGGTTAATTGTTGTTGATGGCTTGGATGGGACGGAACGCGGATATCAAGGACGGTGCCTCGGTGAAGTAGTGTCATAAACTAAGTAAATGTTTTAGAAACAAAGTCGTGTTGTTACTTTTAGAAATAAATTTTTATTTTAGTGTTGGGACCTATGTAACTCTGATCTTTATAATAAATAAAATTGTGTTTTATTAACGTATCTTTAAACGTTTACTGGGACTCGTGTGCATGTATTATGAAGTGGCACCTCAATCGTTGTATTCCGCTGCGTATCGTATTTTGGGGGTGTTACAATATATATTTTATTCAGGAATGATATTAGAATGCTTTGTGTCAAAATAACCTTTTCTTTTTTTGATAATGTTATGTGCCGTTTAGAACTAAAGATAAAAATCATTGCAACTTTAATACTTTTCATGTAAATGCTACTGTATAACTTTATCACTGATGACTTTGTATGATATGGATGGTATTTAGGTCATGTACAACAAAGGCAAATATTTGCTTTATTATTTCTTCTTGGGGCGAACATTAGATTGCTTTTATGTCAAAACTTTGTTTCCTTTGCTATATTGCTTTATGTCAAAACGTTGTTACCTATGATAAGTTTGTCATTATTTGAACTCGAGCAGAAATGGGTGTACGGTTAACCATTTTCATTCGAATACTACAATTTTCAGGTACTTAAGAGATTATGGAATGTTACCATCTGGTTACAGGAAAGATTGAACACACACAAAGAACAAGCTGCAGAGGATTCCAAGAAGGTTTCGTCTTTCAGTACAAGTAACCTTCTCCCCAGAGTCGATAACAATTCTGTTGCTGCTAGCTAAGTTAATCATAACTCATAATCTTATAAGAAACGTGTACATTTTGTGCTTGGTTACCCTTAAATTTACTACAACATTGAAGCATATATTGATGCTTGAAGTAATAGGGTGAAAAAGTTGACTTTAAGATTCATTAGAGTTTGCGCTGATTGTGTGGTTTTAGATTTACAATTATATACATAAACCTTATTAAAATTGTAGGCACCATTGACCATACTGTTGTGAAAAAAGTAGCAGGCATCTTATATGGTGATACTTAAGCCAACAATAATTCTTCTCGATTAGGTACAAAAATATAACTTTAATAACAATAACTTTCTTAAAATTGGGTACAAAATATAACTTTAGTAACAATAACTTTTTTAAAATTGGTTTCAAGTTTTTTTAGTTGTTTATTCGTGTCAAAGTTTTATAACGAATGTATTTAAAAGTGCATAATTTTTTTTATGAAAGATCATAAATTAGGAGCGAAGGACTATAAAAAATGTATAATTATTAAATAATATCATTTGAACTATACAAATAATCATCATTTCAATCTCAAAGTGAAAAACAATAAGTGGCATATATAGAAGGAAGTTGTGTGCAACGTTGAAATATAAAACTTAGGTTGGGTGATAAAACAATTAATGTATTATTTTTTGGTTAGCAATTGCACCTATGGAGATAAACTATAGTTTTTACAATTTAAAATGTGAACGACAAATTTTAATTAGTAGAGTTTAGAATGCAATGCTAACTTGAGATGATTTCGACGGGCAATACTTATTTGTCGTGATTGATTAATCAATAATGACATACCTTTGTATTTTTTTTTAATCTTCTCAACCTTAAGTTTAATTTTAAATTCCTGACATTGTTTTGATTGTTTTTTGTACATAAATTGTAATCTAATTTCACAATTGTGAGAGTAGCTTATATATCTATAGTTTACAGAGATAAATGGCTCACTAAAATGTTTTATACCGGTATGGACTACAGATGTAGAGCTTGCTGATCTAATAACAATGGCATCATCATTACATCATGTTTAGAAGGCTGGTTGAGATACTTTTTGATTTATGTACGAAGCATAATTGGTTGTAGTCGTGACGGTTGGTGAGGTAAACTTTTAAATTCAAGCTTGCAGCACCTTGGATGATGGTAACTTTTAAAATCAAAATCTTATTCCTTTTATGTAAGGAAATGTTATCGGATTACCATTTATTTCTTTTTATTCTTTATTCACTCTATAAAAATTATCACATGTGATTTTGATACAATCACACATGTTGATTTTTTCTGACGTGAGTGAAAGAAAAATTCGGAAAAAAGTTCGTCGAAAGTATTATAGAAGTTGCACTCTATAGAAAGATAAAAACAATACCTCGTCGCGTTACTATCACGAACTTTTTTCCGATTTTTTTTTTCAATACAGTTGAAAAATACGTGTGATTTTTTCAGACGTTTATGAAAAAAAAATCGAAAAAAAGTCGTCGAAGTATTTAAAAGTGCCTCCTTTTTAAAAGAGATAAAAAAAATCTCGTCGCGATTCTTTCGACGATTTTTTTTTCTCATTTTTTTTTATCAACGTTCTTGAAAAAAACACATGTGATTTGTATCCAAATAATCACATGTGATTTCTTAAAAACACATGTAATTTTGTCAAACCGTGATTGGAAAAAAAAAAAAAAAATTTAGTTCGTCAAAAGTATTAAAAGTGCCCTCTATAGAAAGATAAAAAAAATACTGTCGCGTATGGTTGTATTTTTGTTCGTTTAACGATTTATCGTTTGCTAGATATTTGTGTTTTAAGAAAAAGGTGGAAAAGTGAGTTTTTTTATTATGATGAAAAAATGAGTGGTTAGGAATTCACCCATTTATTCTTTAAGATGATCATTTTTTTATGGATCTCATCTATATATCTATAGTTTACAGAGATAAATGGCTCACTAAAATGTTTTATACCAGTATGGACTATAGATGTAGAGCTTGCTGATCTAATAACAATGGCATCATCATTACATCATGTTAAGAAGGCTGGTTGAGATACTTTTTGATTAGGGCAAATCGCATAAAAAGGTATCCATCTTAGACTCAATGTCAATTAAAGGTATTCATCTTTTTTTTTTCTCAATTTAAGGTATCGATCTTTGTTTTTGTTGCAACGTTAGGCACTTAACATGTTTTCGGTTACATTTCTATACGATCGTTATTTATTAGTTGCATCGTTTGTCCTTTATATGATTTTTGTTAAAAAAAATATTTTCTAGATCTGACCCGTCCAAAAGCCTCTATATCTCATTTTCACGGACTCGGGTTTCTAAAGAGATTTTATGCGAAAACAACGTTTCGGAAAACTTTTTAGTTTTAACCGAGACTGAAATCTCAACAGGAAAATTGACAAAAATGCCTTTAGGGATTCATGCTGGAATTTTATATTTTTTAATAAAATCGCAGAAAATTTGACTTTCGTTTTGACGCTTATCATGCGATTTTAAAAAACTAACAAACCTCGCGGCAAAGTAAAATGGGCATTCCGAACAACTTTCATGTTTCGCGGAATGGCTTATAAACGGATCGACAAGTGATCAGAATCGGATGTTTTCAAATCTTGCCAGTTATTTCAATTTTTATTACACATATTTTTTTTACACGTTTTTCTACATGATTTTATCAACGGTTTTATACACAATTTTTATACATGTTTTTATACACATATTTTTCTACATGATTTTATCTACGGTTTTATATACATATTTTTATACACATTTTTATAAACATATTTTATACACACATTTTTATACACGTTTTTACACAATTTTATCCACGTTTTAAAAAAAATGCATAAAAATGTGTCTGTAAAAACGTGTATAAAAATGTATGTATAAAATCGTGGATAAAAGCATGTAAAAAAGTGTATAGAAATGTGTGTTATAAAAAATGTGTGCTATAACAAACATGTATAATATTATTGATCAAACGTGTAAAAAATGTGTATAAAAACGTTGTAAAGCATGTGTAGTATTAAAACGTGTATAAGTTTTAAAATGCTTGATAGGGGTCATAAACGAAAGTATATTAAATAAGTTCCAGCAGAATCTCGTAAGGGCATTTTGGTCATTTTATGTTGAGATTCAGGTCTCGGCTAAAACTAAAAAGTTGTCCGAAATGTCGTTTCGCATAAAATCTCTTTAGAACCCGAGTCGTGAAAATGTGATATAAAGGGTCGTTTTGGACGGGTCAGATCTAGAAAATATATATTTTTTAACAAAATCATATAAAGGACTAACGATGCAATAATAAAATAACGATCGTTAGAAATGTAACCGAAAAACCTGTTAATTGCCTAACGTTGCAACAAAAACAAAGATCGATACCTTAAATTGAGGAAAAAAAAGATGAGTACCTTTAATTGACATTGAGCCTAAGATGAGTACCTTTTTATGCGATTTGCCCTTTTGATTAATGTACGAAGCATAATTGGTTGTAGTCGTGACGGTTGGTAAGGTAAACTTTTAAATTCAAGCTTGTAGCACCTTGGATGATGGTAACTTTTAAAATCAAAACCTTATTACTTTTATGTAAGGAAATGTTATCGGATTACCATTTATTTCTTTTTATTCTTAATTCACTCTATAAAAATTTCACACTTTTCGTAATTTATTAACCGTTACTTAATTTTTCACATGGATACTCACAAAATGAGCCCGCCCATCGGGCGGGCTTTGCAATATATACATATACATATATCTATATGTATATATACATATACATATATATATGTATATATACATATACATATATACATATGTATATATACATATGTATATATATATATGTATATAATATATATATAATATAATATATATATAATATAATATATATATGTATATATTTATATATCTATGTATATTTTATATTATATATATATATATATATATATATATATATATATATATATATATATATATATATTTATATATATATGTATATATATATTTATATACATATATAAACTTTATAAAAATTCTATTTGCTTTCATACGCGTAATATTCATAAACCTAAGACGCGACGTTATTTTTAGGTTGTTTATAAGATTTCCTCGGCTTCTGTCAACTCGGCTATTATCACTTTTCTTAAGGTGAGTTCATGACCTCTCTTTTTAAATGTTTTATACGTTCCTGGGGTGAAATGCATGATCATTACTGTTTTATGAACTATTTTGGACTATTTGAACTTTTTGGACTATTTTGACTGTCTATGAATATGATAAATGCTTTTGAGTATTCGTGAATCCCCGTTTTACTGCTCTCTATTTTGGGGAATATCACATACTATGAATTGTGTTTTAAATATGTCGTTTGCCATATTAAGACTTTGCGTATTATTTTGATATACGCATAGCTTTACTAAATTGAGACTCTGCATATTATTTTGATATAGAGAACTAGCTTAGGTTGCATGAACTGTAAATCTGTTTGCAAACTCAATTACATGGTCGATTTCATATATTTTGGGGTGAGAACATGCTTGTGCAAATCTGTTTGCAAACTCAATTACATGGTCGATTTCATACGTGTTTAC
>BQNB010116625.1:0-21325 GCA_026074375.1 Tanacetum coccineum
TTTTAGGTTCGGCCCAAGATAAAGCCAAACGACCCATTTAGGGTCTTATCTTCATTTAAGTATAAATACCCCTTCCTAGCATGTTAGAAAGAGTGTTGCTTCTCATTTTCTCATAATAGAAGTCGTCATTTTCTTTCTTTTATTTCTCTCTCTAAACCCTCTTTCTCTCTCTAAGATTTTTCTTATTTTGTATGTCAACGTGATGAAACGATAACCTAACAAGTGGTATCAAGAGCCAATGGGTTTTTGGTGATTTTTGTGTGCGTTTATTTGGTTTGTTTTTGTGCTACGTTTGGTTCGAACTCATCACAAAAGATTTCATCTTTTGTGTGTTCAAAAACCATAAAGTTTGTTACTTTCTTATTTATCTATCTTACATTTATATATAATAGGATACAACAATGCCACCTCATGCAACATAAATGCCACATAATCATTAAAGAATGCCACATCACCCACAATTTAATCCATGTCATCACCTTTTAAAGACACCTAAGCATTTTTTAATCCACATAGGTAACCAAGAAAGCCACCTAAGCATTTTTATGTGTTCACGTGTGCATTAATTTTGCCACGTATGCATGAGTGGAAATCTTGAAAATAAATTGGTGCTAAAAAGGCTTTGACAAGATTCGAACCTTGGTCTATGCACCCACAACATATGCATCTACCACTAGATCACAATGGTAGTTGTGGAATTTTTTAAAAAACAAAATAGATAAGGTTTGAGTTTCAATCACTAAACCAGATTCAGTTTCAATTAAACACAATTCCACATAATCCGTATTTCCTAAAAAAACTCCCCTCCCCCACATTAAAAAACGCCTATCATTATTCAAATTGATCCTGATTACATATACCATGTTTAAATCTCATATTTTTGGATGTGATTTTGTGTTTCAGGAAATCACGGATGGTTTCAAACCCACAATATTATCTCTAATCAGTTACGATAATCACTCTCAAAAAACCAATAATTCGATCCCTTTAAACAATGAAACAATTCATTATTGAAATTCATCAAGTATGTTTAAACATATCAATTCATCAACTTAGACCAGGTGTGTGAACTCTCTATTAAAAAAAACAAATTGATTGATTTCTCTGATTGGCGGTTTATGTATTTTTATCTTTGTTTGATTTATTTGAGTATTTTTATTATGATCACGTATTTATAAGATTACCAATAGGTTGCTATGCTTATTATTATGATGTGTTTTCATTGTTTGATTGCTTCTTTTATTCGCAGTAGGTCATAATGATTATATAAGTTTCATGCTTTTTGTTGTGTTGTGACATGTTGAAGTCGTATACAGCCGATAGTATATTGTAATTTGATGCCATGCTTTATATTTGAAGTCTAGGTAGAGTTTAATTTAAAAACATCATTTGTTGTGTATGTTTACAGGTTTTATGATCCGGCTAATAATCTTTTTAGGATTGAAGGAGTGTTTGGCTAAGCTTATTTTGGGATAGAAGGTCCCATAAAAAGGTATCTTATATTTCATTGTAACACACATTAGTTAAAGGCTTCATATGCAACCACTTGTGATATGCTTGCGTTTTGAATAAAAAGGGTGTGTGGATGCATGATATGCGAGTAGTTATTGTGATTTAAAGGAAAGCCATTAGTACGAACTACTTAAGCTATGTCATTTTATCTAATGATAGGTGATATTTATTACACAAGTACTATTTTTTGACAATAAAAAGTATCAACCAAACTGCCCTGTTTTGCCAGCCATATCATCAACCAAGCTGCCCATTTTTATATCAAACATCAACCAAACAACCTATTTTTGACAGCTAAAGTAGTACAACCAAATTACCCGTGTGTTAGACTAAAAAAAAAGCAACCATACAACCCATTTTAACAACAAAAAGAGCAACTAAACAACTCAGTTTAACATCAAAAAGAGCAACTAAACAACCTTTTAGTTACTTACTAAAACTAAGAGTCAATTATGTGTTAACTTGCACTAATTACCGTGAATCTGTGTATTGTTACTGAAACTAAGATATTAAACCTTCTTCCACATTTGATGGTGACGTTCTTCAAGTATTATAGTGACTTTACTACCATGGACATGTAAGATATAACATTAGCCCTTTTCATTTAACGTCTTATTAATTACACTCTATTATGAAATACATGCTCATTTTAGGCCCTTTTGGTGTTTGAGATTGGTTATTGAAAGTTTAAACTATGTAAAGTTTATTTTCTTATTGCATTTTGATTAATAGTTAAGTAGTTGTGAGAGTGTTCGAATTGGCTGATGTAAACTGTCTATCTAAATATTTAAGGTTGAGTTGGTTATTTCAGACTGCTATTAATTTTCAAAAAGCATTAGCATTTTTAGTTTTTATGATCTCGGCCGCACAATTTATTTCTAGTGTGTACTAACTTTTTTTATTTGTTAATGATTTTATCAGGTTTCTGGATCCGAGATTCTTTTGTGGGGGGTTCTCAAGTTACAAGTGTCCGAATAGATGATTTAACTGGCTTAAATGCGTAACTTAGTTGCTTACCCCTCAGGTACGCTAATTTTGATTTTGAACTTGATAAATGGGTTAACTTTAGGGATGTTTGGGTTATTGCTTATTTTAAAGTGCTTATCTGCCTCTGCTTATTTTTAAATGAGGGTTATGTTAGTTATGCTTCTCTCCCTTTAAGCTTGAAACTGGATTCATCATATGCACATATTTGGTTAATTGGAACTAGCTCTTTTGGTAATGTATGTTTTCTAAAATGCGATTAATTACCAAAGATCAGACGGTTTAAAAACAGAGGTGCCAAATAGTGGTATTATGGCAGATTGACATATTCTTTCAATTTATTGCAGGGTTTTGCTAAAGAAGTGACAGAACATCCAGCTCTGGGAGAAAGCAAATAATTTTCACATTAGTCATGCACATCAGTTCCACAGTAAGCACTACGAGTTATTTAAAGTTGAAATTACCTAAATGTTATTGCAGTACACTCTAAGAAACTCTACGGCCATAACTAAATGTTACTTTAGTTTTTTTGCATAAAAGACCAACATTAGAAAATATATTATAGGAAAAGTCAACATTAGAACACCTATAAAGAAACTCTCTTTTGTCGAGTTCCAACCACAATGACTCAAAAACCCTTAGACCGAAGAATGTGATAGTACCCTTTATTGATCACACCAATCCACCTCCAAACCATTACTTCCACGATGACCAGGTAACTGTAAGCTTTTTCCACCTCTAACAGCCCACTAGAAATTCATACCTCTGCTTCAAACCTTCTAACAGTTCATCAATCTAAGCACTAGAAACCAATAATTGACTTCCTAAAGAAACGTAGAGTACAGATCTTTGAGGCTTGGAGTGTAGCCATGAAATTTGATGGCATATTGTGCTGGAGTTGGAAATCAGGTATGTTTGGGCCTATGACGTAGACACAGGTATTGTAACTTTAGCTAGGATTACGTCGATGGCATCGGGTTTAAGCTCATAGATGAGATTTGATGGCATATTGCGCTGAAGTTGGAAATCATGTATGTTTGGGCCTATGACTTAGACATGTATTGTAACTTTAGCTAGGATTACGTCGATGGCATCGGGTTCAAGCTCATAGATGGTGGATAATAGAAGTGATTATGCTAAGATTTAAGATGAGGAGCAACTTTATGGATTATCTGGTTTAGCCATGGAAGGTCTGCCATGCTGATTGGAGATATGACAGGTACGTAATCAACAATTTCTTCGCTTACTAAGAGCATACATAAAAATCATGCATCACATAGGTTAGTTTATACTCTAATTAACATTACTTGATTTCTTCATATACTAATCCACAATAAGCACTACGAGTTATTTAAATTTAAAATAACCTAAATGTTATTGCAGTATACTCTAAGAAACTCCAAGAACAACAAATGTTACATCAGCATAGAAATAACTTACCTCAGTCATACCAGGGTGTTCATATAGACCAATCACAAGGCTACCAGTATCCACACTGGTCAGCAATGGCTTGAGCACTCCCATAGTAGATTTAGACCTGCTGACCAAACCACAATACTTGAGATGGATTCATGAAGTTTCAGAACATTCGGCGAGAATTACTACACTAATGCACTAAGAAGCAAAGGTGTGGTTTCTTTTATTTCAATCTGGATTACTTAAAAAGCTTGAATTGTGCTTAATTACTCACTCCACTGCCAGTTACTATATTGCTTATATGCTTCATGTGTGTGTATATATGCAGCTTCATGTGTGTGTGTATATGCTTTAAGTATAGATATTTGACCAAATTGACTTGTATGACAGGTAGAACTCGGAGAAAATGCTAACAGTTTGCAGAGTGATATTAAAACACCCGTAAGTAATGAAACAAGAATTAATTATTCTTTGTTAATCATATCTTTACATTTCTGCTAAAATCATTTTATTTGTGTCAATTAGTGGCTTGTGCGAGAGCTAGCTATATTGAAGCACCACATGGATCAAGCGAATGAAAAAGGTTGGAGAAAGGAATATCCTTTCTTAATGTTGCATTGTATCAGGTTCTTATCAACTTGGTTTATATCCGATGTGAGCTCAACTGTGGCATTTCGACCTCTCATTCAACTCTACGCAGATAGAAAAAGTGAGATCGGGTTCAAAGTACTCAGTATGCTTATATTATGGCGTCTTAGAAGAATTACCTCCCTATTCGCGAGGTATATCTCGGATTTTAATTCATAAAAATCTTCCAAAATTTGGTTTATGAAGCTATAATTATGAATACCCATAAATATATTTTGCCTATTCCAGATAATATATGGAAAATTAAGTAACTTTACTTATAATATGACCCACACGGGTGGGAATTGCTTAATATATAGGTTTTGTGTTGATGTTTTTGTTTATGTAGCATATCCAGATTTCAAGTACTATCATCAAGTGACCTGCTTTCAACTTTATATCATCAATGATAGCTAACGTTCCATGCTAAATGAGTAACATGTTTCCAAATAGGGCTATCATGTGGTCTTGAATGTGGCATGTTCTATGATTAAGTAATTGATTTGAATAGAAATTTCGCGTTATTTGTGTAACTGGTATAACACAAAGAGGTGAATGATTGTTATGAGTAAAGAAGGCTGAAAAGTAGAAAAGATTTCTCGCACCATATTTTATTAAGTGTAATGTTTGTATGTCATTTTACGTTCAAATCAGGTCTTTGACAGTGCTAGCTCAAGGGAGATGGACTCAAAACCAGGCTCTAAGTAATCAAATTTCAGGAAGATGGCATAAATGTATGCAACCAGGTATAAGAAACAAATCTTTCATGATGAATGAATCAAGTGTTTTTTTGACTTATAAGAACATCTTTGATACTTGCATAATCATTTACCTTATAAATAAAGTAGTAATACAATAATAGAACAATAATAGAAGCTAACACTGTCATCTAAAGGAAACTAAATATAATTATAGTAGGTTGATGTGATCAACATAACAAGGTGCTTTACCAACCCTAATATCCAACTCAATACTTATAAAGCTAATTGTTACAGTTTGTAATAATAGTAGGCCATGAATTGATGAAAGTTGTAATTTTTGACTTTTCAGTATCTTTAGTTAGAATTCTTTTATGTATTAGAAAGGGATGTCATTATTTGCTTCTAATTTACTTAGAATATGGAATATGATTGATAGAATATACACAAAAGTAATAATAGGTGTTAAGTTTTTGTTTTGAGTAGTGTAGTGGATATAGTATATATACGCACTTGAATGAGTAGACGTGTAGACCAATATTAGACGTGTAGACCAATATTAGTAGCATACTAAAATGATTAGGAGATCGTGACTTATAAAATATGGTATCCAAAAGGCTTAGTTAACATGGAAAAGTTTGCTAAACGAAATGATTCATTTAGCCTTTGGTCTTGATAACTTGATCTAAAACCTCATACAAAAAGCCAAAACATAACACCTTTTATATATGAAAGATGTTCCTTCGCCTCCTAATTGCCTTCACTTCAAGTAAATCCAATGTTGCATTCACGTAGACACTTTCTGAGCACCATCACCTTTACATGGTTCTTTAGGATGGTATGTATCTAAACCATTACTATTTCATTGGTTTTTGTTACCGGTTTAGATCTTTCAATTTAGATATTTCAATTGAGAATGTTACTCTTGTGCTTTATTTTTTGTATATAGGTGTATATACCAATTTAATTTCAGAAGAAATATCTCGCGGAACTTATGTCATCTGTTGTCCGAGACACCAAAAGGGCCAATGTTTGAAGAATAAGCATGTTCCAGAAATCGTTGTAACTTTTAATATGAATGAGGTGGAAGACATATTGGTTAGTACGTCACATCAAAAGAGCCAATGTTTAAAGAATACGCCTGTTCCAGAAATCGTTGTAACTTTTAATATGAATGAGGTGGAAGACATATTGGTTAGTACGTCACATCAAAAGAGCCAATGTTTAAAGAATACGCCTGTTCCAGAAATCGTTGTAACTTTTAATATGAATGAGGTGGAAGACATATTGGTTAGTACGTCACATGTTTGATTCGCGTTAATTTTCAGGAAATTTTGGATTCGACACTACATGTTATTTCCAAAAATTATAAGTTGACTAAGTGCATGTATCATCTTCTTTTTAATGGCATTGCATATTTTTTTTTGAAAAGCGATATATTACTGAGGGCTAAAAAACGCAAACCAAAATACAAACAAAAGGCATTGGATATTGAAGTTGAAGTAATGAACTTCAAAACAATACTTGCTCCAATTGGTTCACGTAGTTAATGGCATCATTTGTCAATGTATTGAGCTTTTTATTCTTCAGGTTCTTGGTTTTTGGGATTAAATATAAGAAGTTTATCCTACATGTGAACAACACAAACTCAAGATAGTGGTAATGCTATATTATGTGCAACTTCTTATATTATTGTTAAAGTGCAATACCAATGTTATGTTTTTCTTTTTAAAAATTCCAGAGTCATTTGAGGATAGAGTTGTGTGATGCTAACTTTTATCTAAATGTAAGAGCTGGAAATGCAAAAATGGAGCTGAGATAAGCAGAGGATGTTTGCTGAAGCACGTGCTATGATGAATGGTTCTGCACCCGCCCCCAAACCACTTGAAGCCGAACCAAGTTTGAAGAGCTAACTTTTTCCGAACCTTTTGGCCCATTCGACCTGTTTTTTAGCTAATTATTGTTAATTTTACTAATTTGACATGTTACGCATAAACATGAATCCAAATTGACCCCTTAGATGTATCATGTATGTTCTTGTGGATACTTTATTAACTTTTATGTTCTCATATCGGATGGACATTCGTTATAATTCGTTTTTAATGCATTGAATAAATAATTGATATGTTTATAATCGATGTACATTTACTTAATTTTTGCATCGACATTCACAAAACAAGCCCGCCCATCGGGCGGGCTTTACAACTAGTATTAGTATAAGCTAGGTTAAAAAGGAAAACTTTGAAAAACTTTAAAAGATTTCATTTTTTGAGTATTTTTTGTTCGAAAAGTTTTCTGTACCAAGAATCTTGATCCAAAAATTTTTGTGTTAAAATCTTAAAAGTTTGTGTTTTTATGCTTCTAATAGGCTTAGGAAAGTAAGTTGTCCAAGAAAATCAGGCAGATATGGCTCGTATTTTACTCTCTGATAAAAACAAAAAAAAAAACCAAACAGATGCCCTAAAAACTATTAACCGATGCCACTAAAAAATCTTTTGTTTAGCCTGAAAAAATTAGTGGCAGGCTGTTTGGTTTTTGAGTTCTTACAGAATTATATCGAGGTAATATTGCCTGAAAATCCAATTTTTAGTCTGAAAAAATTAGGGCATCTGTTTGGTTTTTTAGGGCATCTGTTTGGTTTTTTGAGTTTTCTGGGTTTTCTAGCAAAATATGGTTTTCCCTAGAACCCATCCCTATATATATATATATATATATATATATATATATATATATATATATATATATATATCTATATATATATCGCTAGTAATATACATGTAAGCAAGTAAAAATACGTAAGATCACATACTGGTTATAGACCAGACCTAGTATATACTACCTGGTTCTCTATAACCTTGGCTCTAAATACCAATCTCTCACACCCCTAAAACGAGTCTAGTTGGAATAAGTGTCCGAGGTCGTGACGTCATAATATACATCACACAAGATCAAGGGAACGACCTCTAATAGGGTGTTTTAAAAAGACATTCATACTCATTACATTGATTTGAAATATAAATAAGTCTTACATCATTTCATAGCATAATTAAAAGAGTTGCGAAAATATAAGTAAATTATAACGGAAGCATAAAGATGTTTGAAAACAACAACGAGTATGATAATAGATAAGTCTTGAAAAGTGTAATTAGACAGCAGGAAGACACCACACAGCAAATCAAGTAAGAGCCCAAAATCAAGCACCTAAAAGCATGCTCAAAAATGTCAACATAAAGTTGGTAAATTCGCAGGTTTAGTTATATCATAAGTATGGAACACAATATTTAAAACGCATGACTATTGTAACACATACAACATTCATAAAAGTATTTACGTTGCGCTAAGCTCATGACACCGAGGCTACGACGGTTTGTATGCTAATCAATTTCAGACATATTAAGATATTAAGTGCCCAGGTAGATGTTCAGCCCGAAACATCCGTATTCCGACATGGTAAACATTCGTTAGTTTGTCTCTCGAACTAGTAAGCACTACTTACCCGAACGGGGATGTCAATCCCAGATAGATCTATTTATAACACTCGCGCCTACACAAGGTAACTACCGGTTCATGATAGTGGGGCATGGTGGGTTATCGCTACTTAGGCAACACGTAAACAAGTAAAAGTAATTCAAGAAATATTGTGTCCAAGGTTTATAAACAAGCAATGCTTTCACCCCAAAAGTAGTAACGTAAAACAGTAAAACGCGAGGCTACAAACTCAGCTTTATTGGTGAAGTGAAGTGAAGCAGTGGAAAACAAGAAGAATGATCACACGGTAGCATGACGGTACCCAGTCACGACCTAAACAATAAAGGTTTCGCTTTAGGAATAATATCATGGAAAAGCATGATAATGCATAAGGGTTTTCCAAAAGTATTTGTATTATTGTTTCGTAAGGAATGTAGCATTATAGATCGTGTTGTGGTTGAAATGATTTGACTCAATAAAAATACCTCACAATGCTAAGTATATATATCACATAAGGATAATAAATAAGAACGAATATATTTCAGCAACGTACTCGATTTCCCCATATTAAATAATCAAGGTGTCTTTGATATAAAAAAATTCACGTTTTTAATTCACGTATTGATTAGTAGAAGTTTTATATTTTATAAAATATAATATTCGTCTTTTAGTCGGGCTTTAATAAAATAAGTTTTCTAAATATTTTCTAAGTGTATAGTTTTTACAAAATTTCGGCATGACCCGTTCGTTTATATACGTTTCCCAAAGTCATAGACTTTATTCAAAAACACATTCCATTCAATACCCACGTTCTCTACAAACGTCAAATTACCACTTTCACTTATGTTTTTATTAAATCTAACAACTATTAGTAATTTGCAACAATTAAGATACCATTACGTTACGTATGACAATAAGCTATAAATTTCCAAAATAAGTTATAAGCCCTTAACCACATAAGCTGAATACTAATGGGCCCTTATTAGGCTTTTTGGCCCAATAAGCCCAACGAAGATGATAAGATTTCAATAAGTTCGATAATAGTCCGATAAGCCAAAAGATAATCAAATAATGCAAATAAAATTTTAGCTTATAAAATAAGCCATCAATAAGCCATACCGTGAGCTTATTAGCCCACGGTTTCGGCTTGGGTTTCGGGCCGAGGCCCGTTAAGCTCGGTAAGTTCATTTGGGCTTATTTGTTAAGTCCAATAAGCTCAAATATCTTTTTAATACTCATAATAAGCCAAGAAAATAAGCCATATGAATAAGCCGAAACCTTGAAAAGTCAAGAATGGATTTCCTTTGTTTCCTTCTTGGGCCGAGAGCCTTATAAGCCCTAATAAGCCCATTCGAGCTTAATAATAAGCCGAATAAGCCAATAAGCCCAATGATAAAATATTTTTATTACATAAAAATAACCACAACAACGTAACAACACATTTCTTATATTTTATTTATTTTTAGTCGAACCATTTATAAACCCTTTTTAGAGTTTTGTAAAATTTTAAACCTTGGTTTTTATAAAAATAACTGTACAACCCTTATTTATGCATTAAGAAGTTAACAAAAGTACTAACCTTTTTAAGAAAAGGTTACTTACCTAAAAGAAGGTTTTTAAGAAGGGATTAATGATCAAAGTAACAACCCAAACGTTGTTAGAATACCCAAATAACTAAAAGGATCAACCCACAATACTCTTTAGCTTCAAGAATCTTGATCAAAATTTGGAAATGAAAGATTTAAAGGGGTGTTTGTTTCGGACGAACACAAGAGGAAAGAGGAGAGAAAGAAAAGTTTTGTGTGTGTTTTTCTTGAGAGAGGATTTGTTTGAGATGAATGAGAGGTGAATGCACATAGTCATAAAATATATACACACTAAAAGGGATCCTATGTGATGATATCACAAACAAGTAACCTAAATGAGAATATAAGATCAAACTAGAGAGAGAAAGTAGGTGGAAGGCCTTTGTAGAGAGAGAAACTAAAAATAACATAAAATGAGGTGTTCTTACAAATGACCAACACCCTCTTCATAGGATGGAGAGGGTTTATATAGTCCACTAGAGGACGTCCTATCCATAGACTGACCAAACTTTCAACACCTAACTGGACGTCTTCAACTTTGTTCTGAACGACAATGCTTCTGGTGAACATTTTCGACGCAGTGACAAAGTCTACTATCACATTACCATCAAGATTGTTGATCTTTTGTTAAGCAATGAGTAGGAGCATGTCTTCAATGTTGCTTAGGTTTAAGTCATGAAAGTCACCTTCTTGAATGTGTAATGTTTCTGATCAGCTCGCTTTACAACGATTTCCTTTAAGTAGCCATAGCCCCATTTCTTGTCAACCGTAACACTGATAACACTCAGGATTCTCAACTTTGAAAAAACTTTATGTTTGGATGTCTTGTTGATCATGGCTCTATAAAACTGTTGTCTTTGTGATCTATAGTGTTTTATTCCAAGTAGTGCATCTTTGTCATAAGCAGTAATACGTGAACACCATAAGTTTGGGATAAGGTCATCAATACCTTCCATTGTGTACCTAGCAGCTGGCATTTTGGTGATGGAAGAGTAGTATGTTCTTTTGGCTTTATCTCCTTTTAAGTATTCTAGATCATTATTAAATAAGACTTCAACAGAGATTGTAAGTCTCCCATCTTTCTCTATCAGAGGTAAAGGCTTGCCTATATGAGGATGGTCATATCCTTCAGGATTTGTCCAATCGAGTTGGTCAGTCAGAGCTCAAAAGAATTCCTCAAAATTGTATTCCAGTTCACCATAGCTTTTGCAGGTACCTTTGAGGAGGTTGAACACATGACCCACTAGCACTTCTCTAGTTAACGTTGTCAACCTGAGGTGATTCATAGTGAATGTTAAGAAATCAATAGGAGTGCTCATTAACTCATCAAACGTGAGTGGAGGTACTACAGCATTAACCTTCTCTTTAAACCATGGTTGTTCTTAAGCATCATCAATCGTTTTGACACTGTTCCAATCTGGATCATGTGGTTCAGGACTTGGAGACTTCTTGTACCAGTCGTTCTTTTGTCTCTTCGGATTAGCAGCAATAGCAGGAGAAGGTTGTTTAGTATTAGCATCAGGAGAAGGCTGTTCGGAATTATCCGCCTTCTTGTCAAAGGTTTGGTCAACATCATCTGATCCCATCTCAAAGATTGTTTCTTCAACGACATCATTTGCAGATCTAGATTTTCTAGATTTGGATGGTTTTGATGGAGGTTTACCTCTGGAAGATTCCTTAGGATTTAAAGAATTCTTTGAAGATTCGGTTTCTTTTATAGTTCTCCTTTATTCGTCTCTTTACCCTGGTTTGATCTAGCAGAAGGGTCTCCATCTTTATCATCGTCACCACAATCTCGTTTCTTTGGAATTAGATCAGGTTTTGTACTCTGTGTTGATCTGCTCTCGTCAAGTTTAATTGACCAAGTTAATGCATTAAAGAGCTCTTCATGTGTTTGATGACTGCAAGAGGAGCCACTATTAAGAATTTTATCATAATGTATTTGCTTTAATTCTAGTTCAGAAAGGGACTTAGCAGCTTGAATGGCTAATTGATGTGATGATGAGGATTGGGCAAGAGGGATTGGAGACTTTGCAATTGCATCTTGAAGCATAGGTTTGGAAAATTTAGATACTGCCTTTGGGAGAAACTGTGGTAGAAAGTTATTGTCTTCGTTCACAACATGAGCTTTCACTGACTCTTCAATGACGTCTTCGTTCACAGCCTAAGCTTTCACTGACTCTTCAATTATAGGTGTGGCAAAGTCAGATACTGCCTTTGCGAGAAACAGAGGCAGAAAGTTCTTGACTTCTTTCACCACATGGGCTTTCACTGACTCTTTAATGACTTCTTTATAATTAAGCTCAGATAGTTCCTTCTTGAGTACGGCATTGTTAGCCTGAAGCTCGTTGGGAATTGAATTCGGAAGACTTGATCCAAGATATTTGTCGACTATAGACGGAACTTGTGACGTGATAGAATCATGGATAACTGAACTGAAGTCAGTTTCTTTGAGTTGCTTGACAAATTGTTCCATTTCAGAAAATCTCTAAACAACAGAACTGACGGCTTTAGTGTTAGGAACTTTTTTTTTTTTTTTTTTTTTTTTATTCTTTTTTTTTTTTTTTTTTTTTTTTTTTTTATTTTTTTATTTTTTTTTTTTTTTTTTTTTTTTCTTTTTTTTTATTTTTTTATTTTTTTATTTTTTCTTTTTTTTTTTTTCTTTTTTTTTTTTTTTTTTTCTTTTTTCCCTTTTTTTTTTTGTTTATTCTTTTTTTTTTTTTTTTTTTTTTTTTTTTTTTTTTTTTTTTTTTTTTTTTTTTCTTTTCTTTTTTTTTTTTATTTTTGTTCCTTTTTTTCTTCTTTTTTTTATTTTTTTTATTCTTAATTTTTTTTTTTTTTTTTTATATATCCTATTTTTTTTTTTCTTTATTTCCTTTAGTTTATAACATTGAGCTTTCACTGACTCTTCAATGACGTCTTCGTTCACAGCCTAAGCTTTCACTGACTCTTCAATTATAGGTGTGGCAAAGTCAGATACTGCCTTTGCGAGAAACAGAGGCAGAAAGTTCTTGACTTCTTTCACCACATGGGCTTTCACTGACTCTTTAATGACTTCTTTATAATTTAGCTCAGATAGTTCCTTCTTGAGTACGGCAATGTTAGCCTGAAGCTCGTTGGGAATTGAATCCGGAAGACTTGATCTAAGATATTTGTCGACTATAGACGGAACTTGTGACGTGATAGAATCATGGATAACTGAACTGAAGTCAGTTTCTTTAAGTTGCTTGACAAATTGTTCCATTTCAAAAAATCTCTTAACAACATAACTAATGGCTTCAGTGTTAGGAACTTGAGTAGCTAGAGTTACAGTATCTGCTGCTGGTGGTGGTTATGGTGGTGGTGCTTGTGTTGCTTCTGGGATCACAGACACTGTGACGACATGAAGGGGTTCTGGCATAACATTGGGAACATCTTGTTGGATGGGAACATCTATCATGAAAGTGATGTCTCCTTCTGCAGGTTTAGTAATGGTTCCAAGAAGGGAAGCATTGGGGGAGTTTAGGAGAAATTGATTTGCAAAGCCAGATGACAATGATTGACTAGAAGTTGGTTGAAGGAATTCAAACTTATCTTTGTTGTCATCATTTGGTTGTGCTTCTATTGCTTGTTCATCACCTTTAGGCTTCTCATCAGACATTTCATTTTCCACTTCCTGTTCGATATTCATATCTGCATCACCTTTTCCTTGATGTTCATCATCAGATTCAGTTCTTTCAGCATCAGTTTCTTTAATGTCTGTACTTCTATCTTCTTCTTCTTCTTTATCATCACGATCATCATCAGTTTCTACTCTCTCATCCTCATCATCTTCATATTCATTATGATCCTCATTATCAAAGATGTCGGATGGTGGGATTTTGGGGGTTTTATCTCGGGGAACAACACGAAATACCTCTTCATCTGTGGGTCCTCATTTGTTAGAATCATCATCAGATTCACTAAGGTTTTTGGTCTCATCTGAAACCTCTGATTGAATGCCAGCTCCTTCATTTGAGATGGCAGATTTTCCTGTTAGCTCATCTAGAACCCCTAGTTTATTACTAGTTCCTTCACTTGAGCCACCAACGTGGTGTTGCAATCTGCTAGCCTTTTGATCTTTTAGAGTATCAATTTCAAGCTGAGCAGCATCAGAGAGCATCTCAATACCTTTATGCTTTCCAGATGATTCATGTGTTTTCTTGACAGGGACACTTAGAGGTTCTTGAATGACAACGACTTTAGGAACCCTCTTCTTTCTGCTCAGAGGCCTATGATCCACTTATTTAGATAAATCAGTTGCATCTCTAAGCACTAACTTCCTCTTAGTTAGTTTCTTCTTGCAAGAAGTAGTGGCCTTCTTTGGAGCAGCAGGTGCTTTAGTTGCATGAGACACCTTTGCTGGTTCTCCTTCAGAGTCAGAAGATTCATTTTGAAGAACTTGCTTCTACTTTGATGGGTTCTTCTTTGGCTTAGTTTGCTTTTGAGCTGTAACAGTTTTCTTTACCTCCTTACCTGATCTACCTCTGACTGTCTTTGGAGGAATTAGGCCAGTGGAGTACTTGAAGTACATCTGATAAGCCTTAGTTTTCCTGATGTCATTGTGATCCATTTATTTGGAATAGATTTTCCATATGTTTGATGAAGATATCCTTTGTTGATGAACTTTAATCTTTCCAGCAACCCATCGTTATCAATAGTGTGATAAGGTAACCCTTCCCTCTTGGAGATTGACTTGTGTTTAGACATGAAGTGGTTAATGATAGCTTTAGTGAACCTGGGATAGGGTATGTTTTCACGGCTACCGACATTTGACTGTCGATGATCAATTTGGTATAGAAAATCTTCCCATATCAAAGCAGCATAGTCCACATTTTTCTCATTGTACATTCCCCACAAAATTTCAATACGAGATGGACGAAGCTTATCTTTGCCTGTTGTCTTTCCTGACAAGCATCTATTGATGATAGCCCCAAAGGTCCTCCAAGGTTGATGCATATGATCAACAGCCATGTGAGAAATTTGCGTCAATTCTCCTTTGTAGCCAAGTTCTAAAAGAAATTCCATCAGAGACTCAGAAGGTGGAGGAATGTCAAACTCTTGATTTTTCACTCGTGGACAGATATCAAGAATCTCTCGAAATATTTCAACATCGATTTGATATGTTTTGTTGTCAATGATAAACTGGTAGAATAATGATCTCTTGACCTTCTTGATTGTGGCCCAGAATTGCTACATATAAATATCTGGAACATCAGCTGAAATGAGAAAGGCTTTGTAGAAAGGAGTCTTCTTGAGAATGTCCAGGGCGACTTGAAAAGTTTATTCCCTTTGAGTCATGGAAGGATCAATCCTGAGATTAGTGTTTGAAATTTTGACTATGTCGATAGTAGGAACCAACTTTTCATCACGGGCAACTTGTTGAGCTTTGTCTTGCTTCATGATTCTGCTAAAGAATTATCCCACAGTTTATATACATGACACATATACATTTTACTGATTAGAATAATTCTTCTTGTTGTTGAGATTGGTTTTAGATTTTGTTTAAAATTTTGACAGAGTTTTTTGTTCATAAAATGTCACAAATCGCCATCATTTGTTACACCTGTGAGACACAAATCGCTACCTAGCCTTTTACACAAACCGCTACCAAGTTATTTTGCACAAATCGTTATTAAGGCAATTACACAAATCACTATCAAGGCAGTTTACACAAATCTGTATCAAGGCATTTTGCACAAATCACTATCTAGGCAAAATTGCACAAATCGCTATTCAGGCATTTTACATAAATCACTGTCTAGGCAAAATTACACAAATCGCTATTCAAGCATTTTTACACAAATCACTGTCTAGGCAAAATTATACAAATCGCTATTCAGGCATTTTACATAAATCACTGTCTAGGGTAAATTACACAAATCGCTATTCAGGCATTTTTACACAAATCACTGTCTAGGAAAAATTGCACAAATTACTATTTAGGCATTTTACACAAATCACTGTCTAGGCAAAATTACACAAATCGCTATTCAGGCATATTGCACAAATCACTATCTAAGCAAATTCCACAAATTGCTATCAAGAGCAAATTACATAAATCGCTATCAAGAACAAATCACACAAATTGCTATCACGAATAGATTACACAAATCACCATCAAGAACACAAACCTTAAACTCATTTCTTAACCACTTTTGAACACGCTAACTTCAAACCTAGTCTTTCTACTTCATTTTAACACTAAGCATACCACTCTTAAACAACAACAAACATCTTTTATAGTAATTTTCTTAGATTTTAAGCAATACTTTCAAGCCAAAACAAAGATTCAAAGCAAGGAGAAATTACGTCATGTTAAGCATACCGAGAGGACAAGGAAATCACACAAGAACATATAACATCACTAAACCACATATCCAAACACTCCTTTTGTTAATTTCAAACCCAATAGGACACATAAATTTTATCCTATGGCATCCTAGCTTCAAAATACTGGATCTAACACATTCATTTAACACCTAAGAAGGTTCTAAACACAATCCCATAAACACATAATCACTTAATCAAAACTTTCACAAAATTCGTGCAACAAAAATCATCATAACTCAAATATGTGTTAGAGATAAACAAAATTATTTTAGGCTCATGTTAATTACACCTATACAAACAAAACCCCTTATCCAATTTAGATTTTCACACAAAAATTTCTTTATGAACCCTAATTTGAAAATTAGGGATTTTGAGAAATTTATGATGAAATACTCTAATTCCTTCAAATGGGTCGTTGTATAGATGATTATGAACAACTTCCTAGTGTACCTTAATGCTTGAAAACAATTCTTGGATTTGGTTTGAATCTGTGCGCGTGCGAGTGAGAGGGACAACACAAAAAAACACTTTTCCTAACTTTTTGATAAATAAAAAAGGTGCCGTGTTTTTTTGTTTTTTTTAGTATTCATTAATGAGGTTTCAAAATTTGGCAGATTAAGTCCCTGTGGTTTCTAATGTCCTACACTTTTCTTTTATAACTTTTCTAAGGTATATTAAAGATAGGCAAATGACACTATTAGTCCACCTAGTTGCAAACTTAAATGCTAAGGCCCAACAATTGCATACTAAACCTTAAAGGTTGAACAAGATAACATCTTAAGCCCTAATGAGTTAAATTATTTAACTCCCCCTTAAAGATTGATTCGTTATAGTCCAAAAACCTTTTCTATTTAATCCGTGATTTAATCTTGAAGAATCATTTTAAAAGATTTATTCAAAAACTTCTCCTCTCAAATAATGTCCCGTTTTCTATTGAAAGAGCTGTAGACATTGTTTGAGAGATATAATTTTCTTTTAAAATATTTTTCTGATGACAACTGATATTACTGATTTCATTTTGAGAAACAACACATTTATACCACCAAAAATAAGATTTCTCTTATTTTAACAAATAAGTGCACTGACACGACACTTATTTTCAGAAAGCATGGGTTGTGTAGCAAAGTATACACAAGCCTTTGTATAAATATGAAGTAATTCATACCCGAGAGAAATTAATTTCCCGTTGTGAGTTCAAGTTATCTTTTTGACGATATACTTGCCTTTAAGATGAAGATCGGGTTGCTGTCTGAAATAACAGCAAGCCATTGACATGTTTTGAAAACTTTTGAACTTCTGCTCGAACTTCATTTACAGCATCGTGCCATTATTAAATGACATTTCTAAGGCCGTAAATGTTATCGATTTTCAGAAGACATGTCAGTATTACATATTTTTGTATTTTGTTTTTGAAAAATTTATAATAATGAAAAATCTTTTTGAGACTATTTAGTGTTTCAGAAGACAAGCTTTTCATACCCAGCTTTTCGACCAAGAAGTTGAATCTTTCTCGCAGCAAAGCTTTTGTGAAGATTTCTGCAAGTTGATATTCGGTTCTGAAAAAGTAGAGTTTCACTACTCTATTCTCCGCTTGCTCCTTAATAAAATAGTAGCGTACATCGATGTGCTTTGATCTGGAGTGTTGAACGTTGTTGTAGCATAGAGCAATAGCACTCTTGTTATCGCAGTACAGAGAAATCTTAATGAATTTAAACCCATAGTCTGTTAGCTGTAATCTCAACTAAAGGATTTGAGCACAACACCCAGATAAGGAAATATATTCAGCCTTTGTACTCGAGATCGCAGTGCTCTTTTTCTTCTTTGATGACCAACTAACAAGTTTATCCCCCAGGAATTGTGCACTTCCAGATGTGTTGCGTCTAGTATCTTGACACCTGGCGTGGTCTGCATCTGCATATGCTATTAGAGTAATGCAAGAATCTTTCGAATACCAAAGACCCATATCTATGGTTCCTTTCAGGTATCGAAAGATTTGCTTAACTTTATGTAGGTGCTTTTCGGTAGGCTTTGCCTGATACCGGGCACACATGCACACTGCAAATACGAGGTCTGGTCTGCTGGATGTAAGATACATTAAAGAACCAATCATACCACGGTAATGTGTAAGATCGACTAGTTTCCCTAGTAGATCTTCATCTAGTTTACTTTTGTCCACCATAGGAAAGTCAACGGGATCACTAGATAGCATACCATATTTCTTAATTATTTCAAGAGCATAATTGGACTGGTTAATAAAGATGCCTCTAGGACTTTGAGAAATTTGAAGTCCTAGAAAGAACGACATTTTGCCCATCATCGACATCTTGAATTTAGAAGACATTATTTTAGCAAATTCATCACACATAGCAGGTTTAGTAGAGGCAAAAATTATATCGTCGACATAAATTTGTACCAATAAGATGTCGCGGCTTGCCTTCCTTGTGAATAGAGTAGGATCGAATACACCTTTAGAGAATTCTTCTGATAGAAGAAAACTGGACAGCATATCATACCATACGCGTGGGGCTTGTTTAAGACCATAGAGTGCCTTTTTAAGCCTGTACACTTGATTTGGCTTGTCTTGATCTACGAATCCTTCCGGTTGAGTAACATAAACCACTTCGTGCAGCTCGCCATTCAAGAAATCCGTTTTGACATCCATCTGATAGATTGTCATATTCTTGTTGGCAGCATTAGAAATGAAGATACGAATGGCTTCTAGTCTGGCAACAGGTGCAAATGATTCCTCGAAGTCTATCCCCTCCTCTTGATGGTATCCTTTAGCAACTAATCGGGCCTTGTTTGTTAGTACACCGCCACACCCATCTTTCTTGACTTTGAAGATCCACTTCAATTTGATCAACATTACGAGATATGGACACAGTACTAATTTCCATACTTGCAGTCTCTCAAATTTATGTATTTTTTATTGCATTGCATCAATCCAGGAGGATTTGAGCATTTCCTCTTTAAAATTCCTCGGTTCAACTGAAGTGAGAAAGGCATCAAAATAACACCACATGGCGTCTATCTTAAGTTGCTTTCTTGTGGAGACTGAATGAGAAAGATCTCCAATCACATATGCTAGTGGATGTTTCTTAGTCCATTTACCAAGAAGTTCTAATGGAGTGTGTGATGGCCGCACATTTGATGACGAGCCATGAGAAGTCGAGTCTTCATGAAGAGGATCATCATAAAAGTGTGGTATTTTTGAGGATTCTCCAACACCTTGAAAGATAATTAGAGATTGCTCTTGTTCTTGTGTTGACGGGTTACTAGTAGATGGTTCATCTTGGTCAATCGAAATTGACACAGGTGAACTGGTTGGATCAACAGGAATTTGAGCAGCATCAACAGGAACTGAAGAAGCAACACTCAGAGGAGGATTGAAGAACTCGTCAAACATTGGTTGGAACAAGATATCCCAATCATTTTTGGGTATAACAAGCTGTATTGACTGCTTCTTCCCACAGAAACAATGGAGCTTTAGAAAAAATCATCATAGTACGAGCAGCTTCCACTAAAGTGCGGTTCCGTCTTTCGACAATGCCGTTCTATTGTGGAGTGCGTGCAACGGATGTTTGATGTGATATTTCGACATTTTCATAATATTCACGAAGAGTCTGATTCACAAATTCAGTTCCATTATCTGTTCGGACATTACGGATAATTGCATTCAAACGAACTTGTACCTGCTTTAAGCATTTGATGATGGCCTCAGGAGCTTCATCCTTTGATCCCCAAAAACTTGACCCACGTAAATCTTGAGTAGTCATCGACGATAACCAAGATATATTTCGTCCCATTTATACTCTCCATGCGCATTGGCCTGCAAAGATCCATATGCAGAAGATATAGTTTTTCTTGATTAGTGTCGTCAGCTTTGGGTTTATGAGAAGACTTCTTGCTTTTCCCTAGAGAACATGCCGAACATAGATGATATTTCTCCAATTTTAGCTTAGGTAGACCTCGAACAAGACCTTGCTTAGCCACATGATTAAGATTGCCAAAGTGTAAATGAGACAACTATCGGTGCCATAACCAAGTTTTAGTCTTTGAGGCTTTAGATAACAAACAAATTAGAGAAGACTTCAGCATATCATCCATTGAAATTGTGTACAAATTTGTATCTCTTGATCCATAAAGTAAATCAGCACCTTCTAAATTCCAAACATAACACGTGTGTTTTCATAATGCAACTTCAAGATCCGAGTCACAAAATTGACCCACAGAGAACAAATTATGTTCGAGACCTTCAACATAATATACCCGTGAGATAGTAACATTCCCTAGCTGATAATCACCATAACCCATAATCTTTGCAATTTGATCGTTTCCAAATCTAATAGTACCCAAAAATTTGCTAACAAAATTAATGAGCTGAGAGCGCTGCCCTGTCATATGCTTGGAGCAACCCGAGTCCAGGTACCAGAGTACAATTTGTACGACCTGAAATTGACACGGGAAGAAAATAGAGAAGTTGAAGCAGTGGATTCCTAATTTTTGTTGGGTTCCTTGATGTTAGAAGACTTAGTTTCTAAGATGCTAGGAGTGTCATTAAACCTAACAGCTTTTGCAGCTTTTGTGCTCCTATGAAAAACTTTAATTTCTGGATTTGGTACATTAGTGTTTGGTTTAGGAGGAATATTTTTCTTAGGAGGCACTACTTTTGTTAAAGTGATC
>BQNB010116626.1:0-21325 GCA_026074375.1 Tanacetum coccineum
TCCAAAGACACGTTCTCATTCTCAAGTTTCTCCATCTTTGAAATCCAAGAGTAATCAAGAGGATTTGTGTTTTTATTTTTCAAATTTGATTCCCATTTATGTTTTTCTTTTTCATGTTGTAACTTTAATTCAAAATCAACACTTTGCTTTTGACATTTTTTCAAGAATTTTTATCTTTGCTTGCAAACCCTCTTGGATCTCGATGGAATTCTTTTTAACTTGTTCAATTTTAGCATGTAGAGAATTATCTTCGCATTCATGATTTAACAACACACTCATTTCTACTTCGTGCTTGAGGGATGCTTCCAAAAGTTGATCTTTTAAAAATCATTTTGCTTCTTTATTTCAAAAAGTTCACTTTCTATAGACTCAAAAACATCTTTTATTTCTTTTATATCCTTTTGAAATAATTTTCTAAAGAATTCAAAATAGAACTGCAACTCGTTAACAATCGGTTTGACTTGATCTTGACAAAAATCATTGAGTTGTATTTCTTTAGGAGATGTGTAAAAAATGCTTGCTCTTTTACAATTCTTTTGAATTAATTCAGACAACGTTTGAAAACAATTTTTCATTTTATCCAATTGTATGATCAACGGTGACTCACTCGGCATTGATACCGGGATAGAAGAAGTTGCATTTGATGTCTTGTCAGAAGGAATAAAAGAAGATGGAAAATATTTTTGCTCAGCAGAAAGTTCTTTTTGAGGAACAAAGTCTTTATAAAGAGCATTTATTTGTTGGTAATCAATTGTCTAACAATTCTGTTTGTTCGCAACAACAATTGGATCATTCATTTTTTCTTTCATTTTTCGTTGACTTTTGGAAGCATCATCAAGAGTGTCCTCAGTATCTCTAACATTCAAAGGAATTTCTGAATTACTCAAACTAGAGGCAAGATATAACTTTGGACATTGAAAAATTGCTTGCTTGAGTATATAAGGATTCGAGTACCCCAAACCATGTTTTAATTGCGGATCATACACAGACAATGGCTTTGGTCCAAGCATAAACATTCCTTGTAAGGAATTGCCAAGTTTCGACATTAGATCAACATTCTTTTTAAGTTTGGCCTCGAGATCTAGAATATTGTCATGATAACGATCCTCATTTTCACTCATTTATTTTTTTAAAATTAAATGAGTCTTTTGAAGTTCCTCATTTTTCCGTTTGTATCATTGACAGCAAAATCTAATTTATCTCGTTGTTTTTCTAGATCTCGAATGATGTATCGATCACGAATAAATTAAGACTAAGCTTGTTGATTAAAATGTTTTGCTTGTCGATCAGCCTTAAGAAATTCGTTGAGATAATTGTTATCCCCATTAATGTTTTCCAATACCCAAACCCTTTCCTTATACAACTCAAGCTGACTAGTCAAAGTCGTGTTTTGTTGTTGGATTTTTTGAGCAAATAATTGTTGTTTCTCAGCTTCCTTATATGTATTTCTAGCTAATTGCTCTAACGCATATAGGTTAGGAACATGTGTATCTTTTTCAACACTGCCACTATTAACATTTCCATTTGGTTCATCAAATATAATATTGCTATTAATTTGATCATTACCAATTGTACTGTTAATAATTTTAGTATGAGTTGGATACATTTGTTCTTGATTATCTGTGATGGATGAAGATTGTACCTCACTAATAAATGCAGAATCATAGCTTGGCCCAGCATCAGAAGTATTATCGGCTGGTTGAATCCTGACCATTAAGCATATGTTTGCACTGAGTTCTTCAATTTCTTCCATCCTTAAAGCATCAACAAAGAGAAAATCATTCTGTTCTTCTGTAAGAATTACTCCAGCTTTATCCTGTTTTGCCAGCAGCATTTGTTCCATGAAATACTTTGAATCTCGAACTCTTGGCTTTGGACAATTTGCTAGCATAATGTCCTTTTCCACTACAATTGTAAAATTGAACAGTTGAAGTATTTCCTGAAGACGAAGTTCGAAGAGTCCTTTGAACATTTTCGGTCTCATTTTGAGCATTAGATCCCTCAATAACTTCCTCTTGAACATAAGCTCGTCTAGTATTTCGTTCATTATTACCAGAGTTCCTGCTTTGAATATTCACCCTATCTCCTTGAATAATTGCTTGGTTTTTGGTGTTGGATGAAGTACGAAGACGATTATTTGTTGGATTAGAGAAATTTTAAGTAATGGCTTGAGCAAGTAACAACATTGCAGAGGTTAGAGGATCTTAATAATTGGTTTGAACATCATCCTGCTGGTACTCATCGTCATAATCAACCACAGACGTAGGATGTGTCACATAATAAGATGAGTTATTTCTGGAAGATGAACCCATGTGTGCTACTAGAGCTAAAGGATCATGAGACTTTTCTAACTTCGTTGCCCGTGATGCATTAACTAGTTTCTCGAATTGCTGAAGGTAATCAAAGAGGTCACCAAACGAATCCATTGTTAAACGTTTAGCAAGACGAACTTGGGTGACATATTTCAACCATTCCGGTTGCAAGCTATTAAGGAACTTTGTGTTAACTGTGACAATTGGAAAAATCATTTAATTTTGTTCCAAATCATTCATTAACTGAGCAAAGTGGTTGTAGACAGAAACAAGTGCTTCCCCAGGTTCAACAACAAACTGATTAAATTTGTTCGTAAAACGAGTTTCTCTGTCAACTTGGTTTTGTATAGTGCCCCTCATCAGACGGTCAACTCTTTTCCACATTTCCTTAGCCGTAGTGCAAGCATCCACAGAGTTGTAAATTTCATTTGGAATAGAAAGTAGAATCAGATTCATGAGCTTCATTTCAGCATCATAATGCAATAACGCATCACCTTGTAAATCCTCTGCCATCTGCAGTTTTGGTATCGTCGAATCACTAGGAACAAACATTTGAAACTGATAAGGACCTTCATCAAGTGCTTTGTTAAGCCACTTTCGGTTTTCTCTCTTTTGATTTATATATCGTCTAAATCTGCTTGCCCATGGTATATAACTACCCCTTTCAAGCATGGGAGGCCTAGTCTCAGAACCGACATCAGCAAGGAATTGTTGATATGTTTTGGATGTCAACATGTCTTTATGATTCAAAGATTGGATCTTTGTAGACGAAAATGAGTGATTTTGGGGAGAAAAACTCCAAACTCGGTAACAGTTGTCAAATTCGAACAACACTGTTCTCGGATAATCAAGTAGTTTGAAACTCGGTACACTTCTCGGACAGAACGAAAACTCAGACAAAGAATACTATCAAACTCGGTATTCTTAAAACGTAGTAAACTCGGAAATACTCTAAATCAAAAATTGATTAACTTGTTTTATTTCAAAAAATTGATTTAATCAAACTCGATAGAACTGAATTTTGAACAAATCCTTATGATATGGATGAACAAGAACCACAATCTCGATAGAACCGAAATTTATGATGTCTTAATAATCCAAAACGCTTAAATCACCAAATTCGATAGAACCGAATTTGATTTCCGAGTTTAGGAATTACCGAATTTGTTTTTCAAAAACCCAATCCACGATACAACCGTGAACTTGTAATTTTTAAAGAATTTGTAAGCTTATTTCCGAGATTAACTCACTAAATCCTGATTCACACTTTTCGATAAAACCAAAAAATGTATGAATACTTATGAAACTCGATAGGAAACCGAGTTTATCAATAAGAGCCTAATATACGTTTTCGATAGAACCGAAAATGCGTATATATCTATTACAACACTTTTTCTACCGAAACTAAACTAATAACGATACAAAAACTTCCGAAAATGTAAAGAAATAATCCGAAACTACTACAACTCCTTCCGAGAATGATAAAACACTTCCGAAAATGCAAACTCCACAAGAATTCGTCAAATCAAATCCAGTAGAATACTCGATAACATGCAAATACTCGAAATAACTGACAAAATATTACTCGGAAGCTCAAAAATCTCAACCGAATTCACCGAATTGCATCATGAGGTTCTCGGACATGTAAAAAACTCACAAATCGAATCACTCTAATTCTCTAATGGCGTATGATACCACTTGTTAGGTCTTGATTATCTTGAATCATACATGATCATCAATGAAAGCTTAGAGAGAATAGTAGAGGAAGGTAAGTATTTTATTTTCAAATATTATAAAATGGAGGGAAAAAGGAAAAGATTATTACAAGGCTTAACCTCCTAATGGTGATTAAGAGGGGTATTTATAGGAGAGGGAAGGAAGCTTCCCTTCCTTTATTTTTCTAATGTTTCACTTCTAGTCCCTAGACTTTGGTAATTATGCTATTTCTTACTTTTAGCATAATAAACCTTATTACAAGCTACATTATTCTTAACAAAATAAAGACTAATGACTAAATATAATAAAACCACATAATCGACACTTTTCTTGAACCTAATAGAAGGTCACATGGCTAGGCAGTGCACTCAGCCAAAGAGGACTAGGAATGTTGCATGGTTTAAGGAAAAGGCAATGTTGGCTGAAGCACAAGAAGCTGGACAAATTTTGGATGAGGAGCAACTAGCATTTCTTGCAGATCAGGCATTCTAGACGGTTAAACTGCTCAGACAACTATTCTAAATACTGTTGCTTTCCAGACTGAGGATCTTGATGCATATGTTTCTGACTGTGATGATGTCTCGAATGCTAAAGCGGTTCTCATGGCCAATCTTTCCAACTATGGTTCTGATGTTATCTTAGAGGTACCTCATTCTGACTCCTATCATAATGATATGGATAATCAAAGTGTGCATGCAATGCAGGATTTTGAACAAACACCAGTTGTTGATTTTTCCAATAATGAGATACATAGTGATAGCAATATCATTCCGTACTCTCAATATTTGCAAGAAACGCAACAAGCAGCTGTTCAAGATACAAATGTGTATGCACAACAAGATTCAATGATTTTATCTATGATTGAAAAAATGTTAGAACAAATGATTAATCATGTGAATAATTGGGAAAAGGCTAATCAGGAGAAGAATAATGAATCCTTAACCGCTGAGCTTGAGAGATATAAAGAACGAGTCAAAACTTTTGAACAACGTCTTAATATTGATTTAAGCACACGTGAAAAAATGATTGATTCTCAAATGGATGATATGATTAAGGAAAAGCTTGCACTTAAGCAGCAAATTGACTCACTTGAACAAAATCTTTCTAATCAAATCAAAGAAAAGGAATCTTTATTGCAAACATTCACTGTTTTCAAAAATGAATCCAAAGAAAAGGAAAGTAAATATATGGATAAAGAAAATGATTTAGAAAAAAAGATTAAGGAACTAGATAACATTGTTTACAAAGTGGGTCAATCTGCTCAAACAGTGCACATGTTAACAAAGCCACAAGTTTTTCATGATGACACTCACAAACAAGCTCTTGGTTATCAAAATCCGTTTTATCTCAAGAAAGCTTAGCGGATTAAGCCGACCTTGTATAATGGTAGTGTTATATCTAAACAACATGTTGCTAGTCCTGTGTTTGATGATGAAGAGACATTGATTTTGGAAGAAGTAAGTCGATCCAAAATGCTTGCAAAACAAAATGACCCAATTTCAAAAGAAAAAAAGTTAATACAACTCCAATTAATTATGCTGAGTTAAATCGATTATCTAAGGATTTTGGTAAATGTTTTGTCCACAATGAGAACTGTCTGATGAACAAGCTTTTTGGTTACAAACTTCACACCCTAATACTGACCAATTTGCTTCGTCACCTATCAAAATTAAGGCTCCTCGGGAACTTCCTAAGGTAAGCCTAGTTAATACAAGCCTTAAAAGGCTTAAATACCATCTTGACCAATTTAACATTGTGGTGAAAAAGTGGATTACACCCGATGCTTTAACAGAAGGAGAATGGGGGTTTGAACACACTAAAGCTGTTTTTCTAAAAGAAATAATTCCATTTTTAAAGACCTTAAAAGACATATTTAATGAATTGATAAAGATCTTTTAAATGAGGTAACATAAGTATAAACAGTTTTTAACCTGTTGGAAGCTGCTCTTCAATAGTATTTTGTAGACAAACAGTGTTTTAAAATTCATAAGAAAGAATTGTTTCTTGAAAATGATCGACTCTTACAAAAAATCATGTCTCAAGATGTTATAATATGTGTGATAAATTCTATTGCTGTTTTTGATGACGTAAATATGGAAATGCAAAGTAGTGAATCTTGTGTGAAGTGTGTGGATCTTGATGCTGAGCTTTTGAACAAACAAAATGCGTATAATGATCTTTTAAAAAGTTATTCACAACTTGAAAAACATTGCATTTCTCTTGAGTTAACAATGCAACTCAATCAAGAAATTTTTCAAAAGGATTCATTAAGTAATAATCAAAAAGCTCTTGAAATTCTAAAATATTTTGAAAATAATGATTTGAAAGCTCAGCTACAAGCTAAAGACACTACAATCTGTAAGTTAAAGGAACATATCAAATCTATGCGAGAAAATGACAAGGAAGAGAAAGTCAAACATGAAATGGATGAAATTGAGACTATAAACATTGAATTGGAGCATAGTGTGGCGAAATTACTTTCTGAAAACAAGCGTTTTGAGCATTTGAAAAAGATTTACAAAGATCAATTTGATTCGATTAAAAAGACATGTGCTCTCTCTAAAGAACACGACGACTATTTGATTGCTCAATTGAACTCTAAGTCTATGGTGCGGATTTAAAACATCAAATTCAAGACAAGGTTTTTGTCATTACATCATTGAAAAATGATTTACAAAAATTAAAAGGGAAAGAAGTTGAAAATGCTGCACAAATGCCAATTGCCACCATTGTTGCTCCAGGCATGTTCAAGCTAGACTTAGATCCTTTAGCTCCTAGGTTATTGCAAAATAGGGAAGCTCACATATACTATCTTAAGCATACTCAGGAACAAGCTGACATACTTCGTGGAATAGTCAAACAAGCTAAAGCAAAACAACCTTTAGATAATGCGTTAGACCTTGCCTGTAAGCATGCCACACGAATTCATGAGTCACTTGTATATGTTTGAGATACGTGCCTTAATACGATTAAACTTAGTGAGAAAAAGGTTGCTATCACACCTATGAAAAAGGTTAAGAAATTTAGTTTTTTGAACCTCTCACATCCTCAAGCATCATCAAACAGGTATAGTCATCTAAAACATCTAATTCTAACACAACGGTGTTGTCTTCTAAAAGATTGAAGTGTTCTACTAGTACTTGCAGATCACAGCCTACAGGAAATAAAAAGAATGATAGGATCTCGCAAAAACCAAGTAGCAACAGGAAGAATAAAGTATAATCCTAACCTAGGAAAGTGAATAAAAAGAATCGTGTTAGAGAACCTATTTGTGATGACAATGTTAAGCATACTATGTTAAATGCGAATTCTCTGTTAATTTGTGTTAAATGTAAGCAATGTATGTTTGATGCAAATCATGATGTGTGTTTCCTTGATTTTGTGAATGATGTGAATATGCATGCTAAATCTAAATCTAAGTCAAAGAAAAACCAAGTGCATAATATTTGGAAACCTACGGGTAAAGTGTTCAATGATGTAGGACTTAAGTGGAAACCAACAGGAAGATTTTTCACTATAATTGGTAACTCGTGCCCTTTAACTAGGATCACTCCCAAGAAAATAGTGCATATTAAGGAAACCACTTCTATTTCAGTTGAAACATCAAAACTAGAGATTAAAGTCTATAGTAGGAAACCCAAACAAGTAAAATCAGTAGGTTCGAGTAAAAAAGCTAAGATTGTACAATCTAAAATTTCTAACAACTCGGAACCCACTCATTTGTGGGGATCGAATGCTATAGATGTTCCATCTTCTTCTTCTCTTGTCAATGACAGGTTGTCCAGATTGTTCTTTGGTATCTGGACTCTGGATGCTCAAAAAATATGACAGGGAATCGCTCTCAGCTCATGAACTTCGTTAGTAAATTTATAGGAACTGTTCGATTTGGAAACAACCAACTTGCACAGATAATAGGGTATGGTGATTATTAGCTGGGGAACGTAATTATCTCAAGGGTGTACTATGTTGAGGGGCTCAGACATAACTTATTTTTTGTTGGACAATTTTGTGACGTGGATCTTGAAGTCGCTTTTTGGAAAAACACTTTCTTTATTCTGAATTTAGAAGGTGTTGATCTACTTTCAGGATCCAGAGACACAAATTTATAGACAATTTCTCTTGATGACATGCTAAAGACTTCTTTGATCTGTCTTCTATCAAAAGCATCAAAGACTAAGAGCTGGTTATGGCACCGTCAGTTATCGCATCTCAACTTCGGTACTATTAACAAGCTAGCTAAAGACGGTCTTGCACGAGGCATTCTAAAACTTAAATTTTAGAAAGATCATCTGTGTTCAGCATGTGCATTAGGAAAAAGAAGAAATCCTCTCATCAACCCAAGACTGAAGACACTAATCAAGAGAAACTATATCTTCTGCATATGGGTCTTTATGGCTCGATGCATGTGGAGAGTATTAACGGGAAAAAGTATATCTTGGTGATTGTTGACGATTACTCACGATTTACATGGGTCAGATTTTTGAGATCAAAGGATGAAGCTCCCGACGTTATCATCAAGTGCATCAAATATATTCAAGTTCGTTTGAATGCCACAGTCCATAATGTTTGAACATATAATGGAACTAAATTTGTCAATCAGACTCTTTGTAATTTCTATGAAAATGTCAGCATTTCACATCAAACTTCTGTTGCTCACACTCCTCAACAGAACGACGTTGTCGAAAGGCGAAACTAAACTCTTGTGGAAGCTGCTCGCACAATGTTGATATTTTCAAAATCTCCTCTGTTTTTATGGGCCGAAGCAATCAACATAGCTTGTTATACCCAAAACCGTTCCTTGATCCGTCTCCGCTACAACAAAACTCCTTATGAGCTGATGCATGACAAGAAGCCTGATTTATTGTTTCTTCATGTCTTTGATTCACTCTGTTATCCGACTAATGACAGTGAGGATTTGGGTAAACTAAATGCAAAGGCCGATATTGGTATTTTAGTTGGTTACGCGCCTGCAAAGAAGGCTTTTAGAGTCTATAACAGGAGAACTCAGAAAATTATGGAAACTATTCATGTGACGTTCGATGAGCTGACAACTATGGATTTTGAACAATTCGGTTTAGGACCCGGGCTTCATTTAATGACTCCTGCAATAACCAGTTTAGGACTCGTTCTAAACACTATTCCTCAACAACCTTGTAATCCACCAAATAGAGATGACTGGGATCATTTGTTCCAACCCATGTTCGATGAATACTTCAATCCTCCAACCATAGCTGTCTCTCCAATTCCAGAAGTTGTTGCACCAAGAGCTGTTGATATAGCTGATTCACTTGTGTCTATGTCAATTGACCAAGACGCACCATCAACAAGTAACCCATCAACACAAGAACAAGAACATTCTCTAAATATTTCTCAAGGTTTTGAAGAATCACCAAAAACACCACATTTTTATGATGATCCTCTTCATGAATCTCTTCATGAAGACTCGAATTCTCATGGATCATCATCAAATATGAGACGACCCCACACACCATTTGAACACCTTGGTAGATGGACTAAGGATCAACCAATAGCAAACGTAATCGGTTATCCTTCTCGTTCTGTCTCCATAAGAAAGCACTCGAAACTGATGCCATGTGGTGTTACTTTGATGCCTTCCTAACTTCTGTAGAACCAAAGAACTTCAAACAAGCAATGACTGAACCATCATGAATCGATGCAATGCAAGAAGAAATTCATGAATTTGAAAGGCTACAAGTTTGGGAATTGGTTCCGTGTCTAGATAAAGTCATGTTGATCAAACTCAAATGGATTTATAAGGTCAAGACAGATGAATATGGCGGTGTACTAAAGAATAAGGCTAGATTAGTTGCACAGGGATTCATGCAAGAGAGGGGAATCGATTTCGAGGAATCATTTGCACCTGTTGCAAGAATAGAGGCCATCCGTATCTTCGTAGCAAATGCAGCCAACAAGAATATGACGATCTTCCAAATGGACGTCAAAACGGCTTTCTTAAATGGCAAGCTTAAAGAAGAGGTCTACGTTTCCAACCAGAAGGATTTGTTGATCAGGACAACCCATCTCATGTGTATAAGCTCAAAAAGGCCTTGTACGGTCTCAAACAAGCATCACGTGCATGGTACGACATGCTGTCAAGTTTCCTCATTTAATAACATTTCTCCAAAGGTGCAGTTGATCCAACACTCTTTACACGGAAAGTAGGAAATGACTTATTCTTGGTACAAATTTATGTTGACGATATAATATTTGCATCCACTAATACTGCTTTGTGTAATGAGTTTGCTATACTGATGACCACTAAATTCAAGATGTCAATGATGGGGCAGATGTCATTCTTTTTAGGATTACAAATTTCTCAAAGTCCCAGAGGCATCTTCCTAAACCAGTCAAAATATGCTTCTGAAATTATTAAAAAATATGGTATGTTGACTAGTGATTCTGTAGACACACCTATGGTAGAAAAGAATAAACTGGATGAAGATCTACATGGGACACCAGTTGATGCTACACATTACCGTGGCATGATTGGATCCCTCATGTATCTGACATCCAGTAGACTCGACCTTATCTATGCAGTCTGCTTACGTGCCCGGTATTAGGCAAAGCCTACCAAAAAGCACTTAAATACGGTTAAGTAAATCTTTCGATACCTAAAGGGAACCATTAACATGGGTCTTTGGTACTCGAAGGATACCAATATGTCACTAACAACATATTCAGACGCAGATCACGCGGGGTGTCAGCACACTAGACGCTGTACATCAGGAAGCGCTCAATTCTTAGGTGATAAACTTGTTAACTGTCTTTAAAGAAGCAAAAGAGCACTGCGATCTCGAGTACAGAGGCTGAATATATTGCCTTATCTGGGTGTTGTGCTCAAATCCTATGGATGCGTTCATAACTAACAGATTATGGCTTTCAAATCAATAAGATTCCTCTGTACTGTGACAACAAAAGTGCAATTGCTCTATGCTGCAACAATGTTCAACACTCAAGAGCAAAGCACATCAATGTACGCTACCATTTATAAACGAGCAGGTGGAGAATGGAATAGTGGAACTCTACTTTGTTTGGACAGAATATCAACTGGCTGACATCTTCACCAAACCCTTGCCATGAGAAAGATTCAACTTCTTGATCGAAAAGCTTGGTATAAGAAGCATGTCTCCGAGAACGCTTAAACGTCTGACAGAGGAAGAAAACGAGTAATGGTGGTAACTCGTGATATATCCTATGTAATAAATATATTTATATAAGAAAAACATAAAAACCAAAAATATTTTTCATTTTATATAAATTTTTCAAAAAAGAAAATTAAAAAAATTAAAAAATAAGAAAAATACAAAAATAGTTTTTTTTAAATGACATGTTTTCTAGCATCGATAATATTTACGGCTTTAGAAATGTCATTCAATAATGGCACAAAGCTGTAAATAAAGTTCGAATAGAAAATATGTCATATGGCTTGTTATTATTTCAGATAACAACCCGATCATAATCTTAAAGGCAAGTATTTCAAAATGAAAACTTTGCCTCACAAAGGGGAAATTTACTTTTCTTGGGAATGAATTACTTCATATTCATTCAAAGGCTTGTGTTTACTTTGCAACACAACCCGTGCTTCCTTTATACAAATTAATGTACGTGTCAGTGCATTTATTTGTCAAAATAAGAGAAATCTTATTTAATGGTGTTGATTTTTCAGAAATAAAATAATCATCTCAGTAATTCATTAGTAAATGATTTTTAAGGCATTTGACCACTCAAACAACGACTACTGCTCTTTAAATAGAAAACGGGTCATTGTTTGAGGGGGAGAAAATGGCAAATATCTTCTTCAAAAGTCATCAAGGAATAAATGGAAAAAAGTTTTAACAATAACAAATTAACAATTAAAGGGAAGTTAATTAAGTTTAACTTATTTGTGCCTTAAATGTTATGTGTTTATGCCTTTAAGGAGTAAATATCAAAAGTAAGTAGCTAAGCATTTTAGTATAAACTTTAGGGACTAATTATGCCATTAGTGAAACTATATTATGCCTTAGAAAACTTATTTAGGAAATATACAAGGGATATAAGAGTATAGGGGGCGTTTGTGCCAAAACTCGAAAGTTTTAAACTACAAACACCCCCACCCTCGTTTTTTTAACACAAACACACAACACTTACATACTTTTCCTCCTTCCCCATTGATACACTCGTGCCTACCTTCAAGATCATCAACCAGTCCATTTCAAGCGTTAAGGTAAACTACAAAAAAGTTCCCTATACCATAAACATCATACACTCCAAAGGAATTAGAGTGAATCGCGTTTTGATCTCAAAATCCCTAGAAATTGATCTAGGGCTCTTCGAAATCAAAAGTGGGTGAAACCCTAAATTGATTGAGGGGTTTTGATCCTTATGGGTTGTAGAAGACTTGCTTGAAACATTTTTTATTTTGGTTAACATATGATTGAGTTTTTGCTTGATTCTTTGTCACGAAATTTTGGGTATTAGGGAAAGACTTGAAAAATGTGATGGGTTTGTGTTTAATATGTGTTAGAAGGTTTCCTTGAATGCATTTGTGTGAGAATATCCATGTCTTGTATGAAGATTTTATGTCTTTGATTAAAACGAACGAAAATTTACTCGTTTTAAACCCTAAGTGGAAAATTTGTGGTTAATTCATGTTATAACTGATATACAATGTTTATGTATGCTTCATAATTGATTATGTGTGTTTTAATTGTCAATAATTAGATGGTTGTGTAAGTCAAAATTTATATGGGGCGATTTATACATCTAAGTCTATAGACGGTGAATTATACAATCCTAAATAGACAGCAATTTATACAATCTCATATTGACGGCGCTTTATACAATTCCATATAGATGGCGATTTATACATGACCATATAGACGGCGATTTATACATGACCATATAGACGGCGATTTATACACATAAATTTAGGCGACAATTTATACATGAGACTTTAGACGGCGATTTATACCAGTTATAGGCGGCGATTTATACATAGGTTATTAAAATTGATTTTTTCTAAAATGATTTCATTTAATAACACATTTTAGGATAATCTCTCTTCATATCTTATGTTAGTTGCTAAATTGATTGTGTTTGACCAATTGTTAGTTTGTTGACCTCTATGTTGACTTTCTGATAAATGTCTTTCGTTCTGTACCTTAACTGAATGCTTGATAAAATGTGTTAAATCTGTCTTGTCAATGTTTGTAAATTGCTTCTCTAAGTGTATACCCATGAATCAAATAGGTCAATCAGTAATATATGAATTTGGTTGTATATGAACTGTATTGGACTATTCTTAGCAGAAACATAAATCTAGTTGCTGCTAAACAAGTTGCTCTCGACAATGATTTGGTTCCTCTAGAGAAAAGACTAAAGATTGAAAAGTGCAATGCAAGAATTGAGTTCAGCAAACCACAAAGAGAAGCCACATATCAAGTCACTTTAGATGCTCTGAAACTATCTCCTTGCTATCCTGCATTCCTGATCACTACCGAAGTCCCTAAAATATACATGCATCAATTATGAAACACCATCAACAAGATCAGAGATACATATGCATATAACTTCAAGCTGGATAAGAAGAAATGTCGAGTTGATACTGAAGTCTTTCATGAAATTCTTCAGATATGTCATAGACTTCCCAACCAAGACTTTGTTGAACCTCCTTCAGAAGAAGAATTGGTTACATTTATCTAGGAACTTGGTTACTCTGGCAAGTGTGATATGCTATCTGCAATCCATACTGATCAAATGCACCAGCCTTGGAGAACATTTGCTGCGATCATCATAGGTGCATCTCTGGGAAGACAACAAAACTTGATAGACTCAGGGAATTACGAGCTTAAATCTTGTGGGGTATGTACAACTAGAAGAATGTTGACTATGTTGCTCTACTATGGGAATACTTTATGTATCAAACTGATAACAGAGAAATAAGTTCAGCAAGGAAAGAGCACATGCCCTACCCAAGATTCACCAAAGTCATCATCAATCATTTCATCTCTAAAGATAAAACCATCTCCATGAGGAACAGGATAAACATTTACATTATTCGCGATGATAGTTTGTTGGATACTTTGAAGTTTGTTTCCAAAACTAAAGATTATCAGAAGTATGGAGAACTTATTCCTGATGGGATGATTAATCAAGACATCAAATATTCTAAAGCTTACAAGACTTACTATGACTTTGCTACTGGAAAGGTTACTCCCATGAAAGCAAGGAAGTTTAATAAAGTTGCTTTACCCTCAAGAAAATTGTCTCTTGTCTTGGAAGAAGAACCTACAGAAAAGCCTAAACGAGCTAAGAGACCTGCCAAGAAGTCTACTACTGTGCCAACAACAAGTGTTGTAATTAAAGACACTCCTAGTGAGTCTGTTCCAAACAAGAAAACACCTGCTAAAGTTGATAGAGGAAAAGGCATGGATCTACTTTTTGATGTAGCATTACTTGAAGCTGCTCAGCTCAAGAAAACTTTCAAGAAAAGCAAGCTAGAATCGCACAAGCTTCATGCAAGTGGCTCAGGTAATGGAGTTGGTTCCAAACCAAAGGTTCCTGATGATCAAGAAGACAAGACAACTGGTACATATGATGGAACTGGTACTAAACCAGGCGTTCCCGATGTACCCAAATATCTATCTGAGAGTGGAAATGAATCTTGAGGAGATAGTGGTGATGATGAAAGCAATGATGATGACAGTGATGAAGTAACCAAGGATGATGATGAAAATGATGTTAAAAGTGACGCTGATGATGACAATGAAGCAAGTGACAGTGAAAAGATGGATTCTGATAAAGATGAGAATCCTAATCTCAATCAGAACGATGATGAAGAAGAACATGAAGAAGAGTATGTATGTACTCCTAATAGTATTGAATTCATTGATAATGATGAAGAGTATGAGGAATTGTACAAGGATGTAAACGTAAGGTAGCAAGCAATAGAGCATGAAAAGAAGGGAACAAGATGAAGAGATGACTGATGCTGGTCATGATGAAGGCACTCAACAGACCACATATAAACAAGTCAAGGATGATGAACATGTAATTCTTACAACTGTTCATGACAAATAAAAGATTGAAGTTCCATTGCAAAGTTTGTCTGTTTCATCCGACTTTGCAAATCAATTTCTGAACTTGGATAATGTTCCGCCAACAGACACTGAAGTAGTTTCTATGATGAATGTCAAGGTTCATCATGAAGAACCAAGTACTCAGACTCCACCTCTTCTCAACATACTTGTCACGATAATCCCAGAAACTTCGTCTGCAGCTGGATCAACCATTCCTCTGACAATTCCACCCATCACTCCTCTTCAACAACAATCAACACCAATACCAACTCCTGCACCAACAAGTGCAACAACTGTAACCTCAATTCCTGCTCTTCCAGATTTTTCATCCCTGTTTGGATTCGATCAAAGAGTTTCTGCCTTGGAAAAAGAACTTTCTCAACTCAAACAAGCTGACTATTCTGCACAACTGCTTGAAATGATAAAGTCACAAATTCCTGCAATGGTGGATGCTCAACTTAGCACAAGACTTAAAGATTCTATTAAGAAGTCTTTCAGGTCATACACTATAAAATTCGAAAAGAAGGCTAAAGATGAGAGGAAGAGATACATAGATCTTGTTGAGAAGTCTGTGAAAGAGATCATCAAAGATGAAGTCAAGAGTCAACTTCTTGAAATCTTACCAAAGGAAGTATCTGACTACGCCACTCCTGTGATCCAAAGCACCATTACTGAATCACTTGAGAATAAATCAACATACGAGGCAACTGCATCATTCACTGAGTTTGAATTGAAAAAGATCCTTTTGGACAAGATTCAGAAAAGTAAATCGTATCGAGGCGCTCAAGAACACAAAGATCTCTATGATGCACTAGTCAAATCTTACAAGCTCGACAAGGACCTCTTCGAATCTTATGGTAAAGTATATTCGTTAAAGAGAGACCGAGAAGACAAAGATACAGATGAAGACCCTCCAGCTAGATCAGACCAAGGGTTGAAAAAGCGGAAGACGAACAAGGATGTTGAACAATCAAGAGGATCTAAATCTAAAGAATCAAAGTCAAGCTCATCCAAAGGCTCCAAGTCTCAGCCAAAATCATCTGGCAAGTCTGCTTAAGTGATGCGATCGTCGTAGGACTTTTACATGAAGTTTTACAACTCCCTAGGCAGGGTACCTAACCGTTGTAGTGTAGTATAGGCAAGACACAGGGGTTGTTATCGTTCTCTAAGGGAATTGGCGTCAGTAAAGGTCCTAATTGAATGTAGCTAAGAACTAGAGGTTGAGAGAAGATTATTTTTGTATTTTTATATTTTATGAAAGCAAGTAAAATCTCGGGTTTTGAAGGTGGTTTGTTTTAAACTACTAATTAAAATTAAATTAAATTAACTAAGATTAGGGGAATTCATATGATGAGAGAATAGTGTTTACTTAATCATGTATGATCCTTGGTAGCTTCTCCTAACTCTATTACCTTTTCACACTTGTGATGTATATGTAGGTACTATTCTAATGTATGGCGAATTACATGAAAATGCCGTCTATGAAATAACTAATTAGAGCAACGCACAAGTAAGGTAGTATGAAGACTATTACAAGGCCCATAGTCTAGATAAACATGTTTGTATTAATACCTAAAGGGGATCATCCACACACGGGTAAGGTAGTATGAAGACTATTACTGGTGGAATCCTTTCTACGCAATCATGTCTCCCAATATCTCACGATAAGGGACTAAACATGCACACGCATCAACAAGAGGCAACAAAGTTAAGATCTACATACCAATTCACATACAATCATAAGCAAACACTTAAAAGATCTAGCCAAGCATGTTCAAGATAGAGGAAGCACATTTATATATCAAACAATAAGACATATTAAAAGAAAGAGATAAAAGAATTTCACTATGATGAATCAAGCAACTAGGGATAGTATAGAAGGGTTGGGAAACCCTAAAATACTTCCAAAATCTGGTACACCTCGTTCTCCCACGAACTAAACCCTAATTTCTTCTATCAAATGTGTATATGAAAAACATAAAATTAAGTTTGAATATATAGAATTTAGGCCGCGACGGCGTCGCCACTTTCCTGACGTCGTCGTCAAGTTAGTGTGTCGGTAACCTAATATCACTTTCACTTCATCATGGATACAAGAAAAAAATAGAAAGGAGAATGATAAGAATTTTAGAGAGAAGTTAGAGAGAGAAATAAAGAGAGAAAATAAGAGAGTGGTTGATTACAAATGAAAAAATTACAAATGAGACCAACACCCTCTCCACACTTGGAGAAAGGTATTTATACTTACAACATATGGGCTTTGTTGGGCCAAATGGTATTTGTTTCTTGGATCGGGCTCGAGATTACTTTGGACCTTAGTCCAAAATGCGTACAATATTAGATTAAATAAGCTCAATTCTCGTTCTAGCCTAGTACAACATTTAATATATAAATGACTTAGACCTAATATTCTTAATGAACGAACTTCTTGTTTGACTCAATACTTTTACGGCTAACAATCTCCCCCGAAGTAAGTTCATTATGACACTCCTTCATGAGATCAATGAGATTGTATTTGTCGTTAAGCTCTTGTCTTCGTCTTGGTCTTTATCTTGTCGTAGGGTTGTTCCTTCATGCTTTGTGATCTTTGATCTTGAGCCTTTGTCATTGTCTTTTGACTTCGTCTTTACGTCCGAGATCTTTAAATCTTTATCCTTCAGTCTTGATCGTCTTTGCCATCTTGCGATCTTGTGTCTTGACCAACATGCTCATACTTTGCATCATCTTGAAAGCTTGCTAATAATCTCCCCCGAAGCTTGGTTTCTGAGGAGTTATCTTTAATATTAGAGTTTGCGGAAGTCTTTGTCTTTAATACTTGAGCTTTCTTGATACTTGAATCTTGATGCTTATAGTATGTCTTTGTAGTTTGAGTATGAGCATGTGGTAATGAATTGGACTATGCTGGAATGAGGCTGCAACACCGTCGTTTGTACCTGCATTTAAATGTTAGTGATAAACAGCAGATATGGACGAATATGGCTTTGTCATTCGTCGAGATTCGGTTGCATTAACCTCCGGTTCCGTGAGGACCGTTTTACAGTATAAATATTGTACCTGTGATCAGGTAGGTTCAATTTAGAAGAACCTCCTTGACAGGGTTTCCAGCTCAAAGTGTTAGATCCTCTAACGCGTATGCATTAGATTCACCGTACTTGCTTGTTCTCAATACCGGAACGTCTCAAAGCAGACAACACGATATGAGTGAATCAGATAGTTACTATCTTTCTGATTGAGTCATCAATTCATTTACTGGAACAAGTTTGATTCACATAGAATCGCACCATCGTTTCTTTCCAGTTGACACAAGTTTGATTCATATAGAATCGCGCAAGTCACCTACCAAGAGCTTGTTTGATGTTGGCTCAAGCAGGATTTCCATCTTCATTGTGAATACTTAAGTATCACTCGGATGTTCTGGCAAAATCACAAGGATAATGCGTAGGACTCTTGTTAACAGCTTGTGAACTTATTGATGTTCAACAAGTGTTTGTAATGGAATGTGTCCTAATGAGATTTATTTTATTGATCTCTTGGCTCTAGACTCGATTAGTGCGTTTTGGTTTTAGTACTCGGAGGCTGGAGCAGACTGCCACCTATTCAATATTAACTAACTCAGAGTGAGAAAGTCAATAGAAGTCGTGTGTATCTCCATGACAAATGAGACAAGTTTCTGTTGAGAGAAACTCGAATGGCTGGGGAGGGTTGTGCATTGCATCACTAGGTCCATGATGTCGTCTTCAATATCAGAATTCATCTTTGTGAAAACTGATAGATTATGTATTGACCCGGTTTCTGCCTAAGGTGTAGGGAGGGCTTCTTTCTTTTCACCCTTTATCCATACATTTCTTTTTCATTCTTCAACCCCTTCAATGCTTACCAAGACGTCATTACTAACACCTTGTTGTGATTGTTCTAGTGTTAGCTCAATCTTAGTCGGCATTATTCCCATATACTCATTCATCTCCAATCATACCTAAGGACTGCTATTTCTAACTATGGAGTGTCTTTGGGTAGATCCCTCTGGTTCTGGTTGGATCATAGGACTAATTCCTAACCTAACCACTTTATGACTTCAGAATCGTCGTGAAATAAGATGTTGTAGGGTATGAGATCGTAACCATAAAACCTTTTTCGAAGAGTATCAAGCACTTTGAGTCGATAAGATCACTTATTATTTTCAAGATCACATTTTAATTACATTTCTCCCCTTATTTTAAATACTAATTCACTTAGTCTTTGAAATACTTTGTGACTAAAATTTGTCATTAAAATTCCGTGGGGAATTTTTTTTAATCTTAGCATGAATTATATGGAACATTAACTTGCTCCCCCTCAATTTTACATATGTTTGACACCAAAAAACATGATACCAAGTTGTAAAATGAATATAAAATTGAGGGTTAGCATTGGTGAGCACACAATTTTGAAAGATTATGAGTTGTCATTGAAGAATTCTTGAAAAATTGTGCTCAACCACCTAATCATCTTATAACATACAATCTATTAAGTAGTCATTATTATTCCAGATATGTTATTGAGACTTTTTATAATGTGTTGAATACATAAGAATTGTCATGTGATGATGTATCTAACAATCATTAAAACATTGTTTTTTGAAAAACTCCCCCCTCAAAAATGAACTCATTTTGAAAAATGACACCAAATGTAGAAGAATTGTCTTGTAAAACTTGATGAGGGTTGGAGTGTTAAACACACAATTTTGAAAGATTATGAATCGCCAGTGATATTATTTTTAAAAAAACTCCCCCTCAACCATTGACAAGACTCTTTTCATCAAGAAGAACAAGAATGATATCATGTTGGTACAGGTTTATGTAGATGATATTATTTTTGGTTCTACAAAGAAGTCTTGGTGTGATGAATTTGAGGCATTAATGAAGAGCAGATTCCAGATGAGTTCTATGGGAGAGCTCACCTTCTTTCTTGGATTACAGGTCCAGCAGAAAGAAGATGGTATTTTCATAAGTCAGGATAAGTATGTTGCAGAGATCCTGAAGAAGTTTGATTTTGATAGTGTGAAGACTGCCAGCACTCCAATTAAGACCCATAAGCCCTTGATCAAAGATGAAGAAGCTGCTGATGTGGATGTACATCTTTATAGATCCATGATTGGCTCTTTAATGTACTTGATTGCTTCTAGGCCTGATATTATGTATGTAGTCTGTGCTTGTTCTAGGTTTCAGGTAACTTCAAAAACCTCACATCTTTATGTTGTGAAGAGGATCTTTAGATACCTCAAAGGCAAACCCAAACTGGGCCTTTGGTATCCTAGAGTGTCATCATTTGACCTGGAAGCCTATTCTGACAGTGATTATGCTGGAGCAAATCTTGACAGGAAATCCACAACACGAGGTTGTCAATTTCTTGGCAGGAGACTTATCTCATGGAAGTGCAAGAAACAAACAATTATGGATACTTCTACTACAGAGGCAGAGTATGTTGCTGCTGCCAACTACTGTGGGCAAGTATTGTGGGTTCAGAATCAACTATTAGACTATGGGTTCAATTTTATGAACACAAAGATCTACATTGATAATGAAAGAACAATCTGCATTACAAAGAATCCAGTGTTTCACTCCAAAACAAAGCATATTGAGATTAGGCACCACTTCATTAGGGATGCTTATGAGAAAAAGCTTATCTAGATGCTTAAGATTTACACTAATGATAATGTGGCTGATCTTTTAACCAAAGCTTTTGATGTTAGCAGATTCAATTTCTTAATTGTTAACATTGGAATGATCAACCTATAGCTGCATTAGTTTAGGGGAGGCAAAATGGCAGGTTGATTTATTGTACAGTTTGTAAAATGATATTAAGGTTCATTATGATCTTTGGGATGAGGATTGAGAGTACATATGGTAATAAGTTAGTTAGTACTGCCTGTTTTGGTTAATACCGGTAAGCAAAAAGTTAGTACTGCCAGACCAAAACTTAGTACTGCCAGGCCAACCTTAGTACTGTCAAGTTACCATTAGAACCAGGGGAAATAAGGATGTAAAGTGTAAAATTGATGAAGCTGGAAGCCATGATGGAGGAAAGAAGGATCTTTAAGTGTTGGTTTCATTACCACATAACAAATGGTCATCAGTTCACCATGTCTAACAGACATCAAGAACTGTAGGTCCTTATAAACAGGATCTGAATGAGCCTTGAATGACTATAAGAGACAATGATTGTGAATATAAATATTGA
>BQNB010116627.1:0-21325 GCA_026074375.1 Tanacetum coccineum
TCTGTAGAAGGAACGTTTGTTGGTTGATTTGTTCGTTTATGGTTAGTACTGCTCGTATGTTGTTAATACTGCTAGGCTTCTTTTGAAATTAATACTGCTTGGATAGTTTATGCTGCTAGTAACCATTTATGCTGCTGGCATTAAGTAGTTTCTACTGTTAGGTTGATGACTACAGTTAATACTGCTCGGATTTATAGAGTTTCTACTGCTAGCATTAAAGGGAAGTTAATACTGCTTCGTGAATACTTTGTACTGCTACAAATAAAGTTAATACTGTTAGCTTTATGTTAATACTACTACGTAGTACTGCTAGTTATGTTAGATATCAAACTAATAAGAAAGTTTATACTGCCAGTTAAAACTTTGTACTGCTAGCATTAATGAAAGTTTGTACTGCTAGTATCATCAGATATCAAACAGTTCCTGGTTTTGGTTATCAAATGATAAACACATGATGAAATCGGATAAAATAGAAAACCAAGTTTGTTTTTGGTTGTTACTGTTTAGTTTTTGGATTTGGTTTCATGTTCTCAATAGGTTTAATGACTCATATTTATTGGATTAATTGGTTACAAAGAAGATTGTTTATCACCTATTTAAAGTTGAAGTGGAGTTTTTCAGATGTGTGTTCTTATCATATCTTAAAGTGGGTGTTATACTTTGAAGATAACTTGTTCGTGCTTAGAAACGATGTGATGAAGACTTGACGAATCTAGCAAAGGTGTGCGATTTCTCTTATGGTGCTCAATGCGTACATTTGCTATCACTTTGGTCTGGTGTCTCATAGAAGATGAGGATATTTGTCAAGAGGTTGTGATCTACTTATATTTCACATATTTTTTTATAAGTTTGGAGTCACGTGGATAGTACAAGATATAAGACACAAGTTTGGGTTATTCTACTTCAGCATCAAGTTCGTTATACTTAGTTTTCTTCATTAGTAATCATTTCATAGAGCCTACAGAATTGAAGATTCACGAAATGGTTAACATATGGGTTTTAAGGGAATCTTATTGTTAAAATGTTTAACCATTTACATGCACCACATGAGGTGAAGGTTTTTACTACTGTAAGTCATTATTACTACTGCTAGTTTAAGTTTTTAATGCTCAAGTTCATTTATCTTAAGGCACGTCATGGAGGGTAATTTGAGTTGTTGGAAGGATGGATTAGAAGTGTGATAGTGGTTTATGGTTGTTGAAATCAAAGTTGCATCTACTTTGAGTCCCCTATTTGATTATGACAAAAAGGGGAAGAAGGCGTTACAAAGATGATTTGCAACTTGTAGATCCTTGGTGGTATAGTTGTATTCTTTCATATATATCGTGCTTGTTTTGGTTTTGTCATTATCAACTAGGGGAAGATTGTTGGGAATTATATTTGAGTTGATAAGACAAAACATATGAAAGATAAAGGACTTAAAAGACAAAGGAGGAATTCTTCAAAAGATAGAAGATTATAGAAGATTTCCTAAAAGATAATTGTAAAAGTTAGGAAGATTTGTTTATTTCCTAATACTTATCCTTTATAAACCTAATATCTCTAGTATATAAAGAGATATAGGTCGTATAGTTATCTGTGTGTCAAGATGTAAAACACATAAAAGTGTATGTGTGTGTGTGTGTGTGTCTAGGCGTCAAGTCCTCTAAGTGGATACCTAGAATTTGTGTGCTTTAGCCTCAAGGATCTTTGATTCCTTGTTATAGTTTAGATAACACGTTTGAAAATTAATCATCTAGAATTGGGGCTGTTAGGAACGTTTGGTTATTAATGAAGAAACACCTTGTTGAATATCATTGTTCTTATGTTAATTTCGCTATACATATTCTATGTTCAATATTATTGTTAATCCTAGATATAAGATCTAAACATATTCATCATTTGGAATAGAAGATACACTGTTTGGTACAATAGAAACGTCATTGACCGTTAAATATTGTTCATATGGAATAACATTACTATTACCCATATCAGCACTAGTTAAGTCAATAATAGTTATCTGTTGTACTTCTTTATGAATCTCATGTTTGACCTGATTATTATCACTAGGATCAATAACATTGTCCAGATCATGTACCTTAGATAAGATTAATGCATTATATGAACATGCTTGTAGATTTGCTGGCCTAGCTGAGGACAAATTGGCCATGAAAATAGACTAAGCTATAGGTTCATCATCAACATCTGAGTCGAAAGCATCACATTCATCTGCTTAGAAAATATTGTCCTCATTCAGAGCTAAGTCTCTGACTGGTTGATTATCCACATATGCATCAAAAGTGTTAGTTTGTTCACCAGCCAGAAAGAGTAGCTCTTCTTCATCCAGCACTGCACCATTCTCTTGAGCTTGCATCAGCAACATCTTGTCCTTGAAATAATTAGAATTCTGCGAACGCTTTGGCGAGTGCAATTCTATGTGATATGTCTAAGCCCATTACAATTATAACACTTGATCGGTTTTCCTTGACCTGCATTTTCCTTCCCACCTCTATTATGTGCTCCCCCATTGCATGTTGCACCATTTCCCCGAGCAAAGTTCCTCTGATTCTGATTCTGTCGCCCTTGAACATTCTGAACCACGACCTGACCATCCTGAACTGTTCCTTGATTTCGGGTGTTAGACGAGGTTCGAACTTGGTTGTTTGTCTGAGGGAGAGTTGATCTGAATGATTGGGCAAGGAGTGCAACTTATTTGGTGAGTGTTAAGTATTTCATCAGTTTGGGTGTATCCAGAGTCAAGTTGTGATATTTCAGAAAATTATAGATACTAAAGTGATTGGACATGTGGTAACTAAAGAGGTGCTAACGATGGTGGATATTGATGAGACTAAACCTGTGACGATTGGGTGTAGGGTTGAACACTTGAGACAAATGCAAGTTGATCATTAGTCGTTGGAGTGATTCTTTCATTAATCAGTTGATCTTGTGCGGCATGCTTCTCATGTTGTTTCAAGTATGCTTACAGTTTTTCATGGTTTGTCTCTTTCAACCCTTTGTTAAGTTTAGCTGTTGTCACAAACCTATCCCATTCCGATGACAAGTTGTTTACAAACTTAGAGTTTAGCTGAATGTTAGGCATTGTCATCCTGATATTCCTTATGTCATTGACGAGCTTATGGAACCAGACATAGTACTCATTGATATTTTCACCAGGAAGCATCTTGGAACATTCAAATTCATCATACAACTGAGATTCTCTATCTTCTTTGGTGAGCTCAGATCCCGCAAGAAGCATTTTGACATTGTCCCAAATAGCTTTTGCTTCAATGTTGTGATTGATGAGCTTGTAGATGTCTTTGGGTAATCCTTGAAGCACAATGTTGGTTACACGGACATCAGCATCAAATCATTTTTTATCATTGTCATTTAGATCATCATAAGTGCGAGGCCTTTCTGGTCTAAGAAGAATACCCCCTTCAGGTGTAGTTCCAAGTGTGTCCCTGGTGGTTCTAAGCTCAAATGGACCATGATCAATTGATTGAAGAATGTAAATTCCATTTTCCTTTCCCCTACAATACAACCGAACTCATAGAAGATGAGGAATTTTGTCAAGAGGTTTGCGATCTATTATTACTTTGGTCTTTGTATGAGGTGACGTCACGTGATAATACAGTTATAAGACATCAGTTTATGGTTGTTTACTTCTCTGCATCAAGTTCATAATAACTAGTTTTCTTCATCAATATTTCAATTACATAGAGCCTAATTCAAGAAATGGTTAACCTATGGGTTTTAGGGGAAGCTTAAAGTTACATAATGTTTAATCTTTTTATGCTACATCACAGTGAAGGTTTTTACTACTGCTTCGTAATTTTTTACTGTAGTTTAAGATTTACTGCTCAAGCTTTTATTTTTAAGGCCCGTCATGGAAGGTAATTTGAGTTGATGGAAGCTTGGATTAGGAGTGTGATAGTGATTTGTGGTTGTCGAACTCAAGAGTTGCATCTTTAGTCCACTATTTTATTATGTCAAAAGGGGAAGAAGATTTACAAAGAATGTGCAACTTACAGATCCTTGGTGGAATTGCATAGATCCTTATTCTTTCATATATATATTAGCTTCAGGGGAAGTTCGTGCTTATTTTGGTTTTGTCATTATCAACTAGGGGAAGATTGTTGGGAATTATATTTGAGTTGATAAGACAAAACATATGAAAGATGAAGGACTTAAAAGACAAAGGAGGAATTCTTCAAAAGATGGAAGATTACAGAAGATTTCCTAAGAGATAATTGTAAAAATAGGAAGATTTATTATTTCTAATACCTTTCCTTTGTAATCCTAATATCTTTGTGTAAAAGAGATATAAGGTCATTATTTTTTTTTGTCGAAAAGATGTAATACTCAAGAAAAGTGTGTGTGTCTAGGTGTTAAGTCCTCTAAGTGGACACTTAGAATTTATGTGTTTTAGCCTCAAGGATCTTTGATTCCTTGTTATAGTTTAGATAACATGTTCTCGTAAGTTAATCATTAGAATTGGGGTTGTTAGGAACGTTTGGTTATTAATGAAGAAGCACCTTGTTAAATATCATTGTTCTTATGTTAATTCCGCTATACATATTCTACGTTCAATGTTATTGTTAATCCTAGATATAAGATTTAAACAATCTGAGCTTACAACGATCTTTAGGTTTCCACACAGTATTAAGGCAACACCATTCGAGGCACTTTATGGTCAAAAGTGCAGATCACCTGTCTGCTGGGCCAAAGTTGGAGATGTTCAATCCCGGGTACAGAGATAAGCACATGAAACCATCAAAAAGATAGTATAAATCCGACAACGCTTGCAAGCTGCAAGAGATCGGAAAAGGAGTTATGCCAATGTAAGGAGAAAGCCTTTTGGAGATCGTGTTATGTTGAAAGTATCACCTTGAAAAGGTGTCATTCGATTCGGAAAGCGAGGAAAGCTTAATCCCCGGTACATTGGACCATTTAAGATCCTTAAAAGGGTCGGCCCAATGGCATACACACTTGAGCTTCCGGAAGAACTCAGTAGTGTCCACAGTACTTTCCACGTTTATAATCTAAAGAAATGCCTATCTGATGAATCTCTCGTCTTTCCAATGAAAGAGCTTCGGCTTGATGACACACTCAATTTTATGGAAGAACCAGTGGAAATCATGGATCGAGAAGTCAAGCAACTAAGTCCAAAGTTGTAATTTTCCTTAGTCAAAGTAAGATGGAACTCTAAAGAGGACCAGAATTTCACATGGCGTACGCGAAGATCAAATTCGTGCCAAGTTATCCGCAATATTTTCAACATCACTCCGACATAAAATAAATCTCAGGACGAGAGTTTAATTTTAAGTTGAGAGACTATAACTACCCCCAAAATTTTCATCAATGTAATTACTCCATCTATTAAATTAGATGCAATTGGTCATCAATTGTATTATCTATATTAAATTATGTACAACATTTTTCAGGGAATATTTTTGCTTTATTCCACCTATTATGCAACATAACTTGCATAACCAAAGTAAACGAGATCACGCAACCTACATATGACAATTTCATCAATGTTTATTATAACAACCCATAATTTTCTAGTATTTCATCAATGTAATACCTACTTACTATATTAAGTACTACTTTTTCACGGTAATAAAATTTCATTTCATTCTATTTCATTACGTATCATAGTTTACATTTCTAAAGTTAACAAAGCTCACGCAACCTACCTATAACAATCCTATCTACATATATGTCAAGCAAACATTATAACATGTCAAGTCAATATCATAATATCATTTTTACAAAGTACCAGTACTCATATATGTTACCATTGGCTACGTTATATCAAGACAGCTTTAATTCCATTAACGTTTACGTTTAAACCCTAATTTTATAAAAGTACACATTCAAATGAATGTACAATCAATAAAAAGCACATGTACAAGTATATTACATATTCATTTGGAATATACTGTTCCCCTAAAATTAAGTACAATCATTTAAAGCATAATTGTTAATGTCATTAATGCATGAATCAAAATAAGCCATTTTACCTTTGTTTTCATAAGAAAACTTGTTAAAATAATAAAGTACAAGGTACAAGGCAAATCATGCATTCATTTCACATTCTATATCATTCTCATTTCATAAGATTTCATGAAATCAAACCTAGAAACCCTAACCCAAGCTAAATACTAAACCGAGACCCGTTTCTTGGTTTTTATCCATTTTAAACCTAAACCATTACTCAAATAATATGTAGTACATAAATTTCAAATTACAAATCTTATTCCAATCATTTATAACATCATTATACACCAAATGCAAGCAAAAACATAGTTCTGAAACCTAAATCCAAACCCGCGACCCATTTACTCATTTTTACCCATTTTGAACTCGAACCAATAATTGAATATTGTTATAATTCTATATAAACCTTACGTCTTTAATACATCCTTATATTACCAATGCACTCGATAAATCTAAGTCATGAAAACCGAAATCGTGCCCTAACCCCGCTTCACTTGAAACCGCGAAATCTTTTTGGCTTTATTTAGACCCATTTTAATAACCAACCATGCAGCCACACATTTCAAGCAGCTCCATCACCATCTACAAGCAGCTTACAAGGCTTTCTTTTCCATTTCATGGCTACAAATCAAGCCACATCCTTCCTTTTGCTCCTTAACAAGCCGCGGCTAAGAAACCTCCACCTAAGACCTCTCCAACACCTCCACCAAATTGCTACTTCCTTTACTCATCCAATAGCTGAACTTATCACCTGCATGTGTCACTTAACTTAGCCACAAGTTACCTTGGCCTTCAAGGTCCATTCGACTTATAAATAGACATGCATAACCTTCATTCTAACTTACACCATCAATCTTTCTTCTTCTATAACCATCAATGGCATCCAAAGTATGATAAGGAAGTCCCAAGGAGATCCAAGAGCAGAAAACAAGTGAAGAAACAAAGCCTTGAAGCCCCAAAGAAGTTATACTAGGCGTACGAAAGCAAAAGTCCCATATTCAACCCATTTTTGAATCCTCAAGCTCAAACCCAGGTTCTTTAAGGTCATGATCTATTCTATAACTTTTATAATATTCATATGATCCTAAATGTACTCTTGTTTCAAGCTTTTAACTCAAAAATCACTCGTTCTTGAGTTTTGATCCAAAACGAACCCACAAAACCCTAATTTCGTGTTTTTCTTAAATCTATAAACTAAAATGGAACACCCCCAAATATATGACAACGCAGCGGAATCCACTTGGGGTGCTACTTCATAATACACAGCGCTAGATACAAGAGAACGACCTCTAGGTGTCGTTTGTAAAACAATCTCGTGATTTTCTGAAATCAAAATAATTTGTCCCATATTGCATCACAATGAAAGCTTGAAAGCAACACAACAAGATTTGATCATTTGAGAAATCAAGTATGAAATCTTGTCAATTTAGACTCCAATGCACATCAGATAATCCAAGCATTTAATTCCCCTGAGAAAAACATGCTTAAAAACGTCAACATAAAGTTTCGGTGTGTTTCATAGGTCAGTTTAGATATGAATAATAACCCAAAGGTTTCCAAAGTATATATGACCATTTAATTCCTTAAATGTCATTTCAAAATATATATATATGATTTCTAAAATCAACAGTTGCAAAACATGCCAGACCATTTAAATATCCAAATAGTCGCCAACGTATAACATAGGACACAAGATTTTCCACGGGATAAAGCCAAACTGCAACTATCAAACATTAAACTTCCCGTGATGAAAAACAAAAAATGCAAAACATTCAAGAAACCGCTGATTATGTTTCCTAAAGGCACTTGACACTAAAGGCTCGACGTCTTCTTGCAATAATATATATTGCAGTTTCTGCCCCGATTAGATTGGTTCTAACCCGAAACATCTCCAAATTCGACATGCTATAACGTTCGTTCCGGTGATAACCTAGTCACTCCGAACGAGGGGAGGTCGGTTCCAAAATACGATCTATTTATAAACATTCGCGCTCACATAATTGGAATGAACAACAAATCTTAAATTGACAGTTCATGATAAAGGGCTCAACTTGGGTTATCGCTACTTAGAACTCGTAATTCATAATATTTAAAATTGAACACTTGTGTCCATTTATAAAAACGATGCATAATTTAATCCCAAAAGTATATATAACCGTTATCCAAAACGAGTAATAGTGTGTTATTAAACTCATATTATCCCTTTAAAAAACAATACATTGTTATAAGATAACACAGTATAGTAAAGAGTTTGTAGGACAAGCATGTGTCCCCCTCGCGGGTTTATAAACATTCAAAAGATTGAAAAGCGAGGTTATGAAACTCACCTCGATGACGTAGAACGATTGACAGATAGGCATCTAATATGCACAATACGAACGGAAGACGAAGCGGCTCGATCAAGAAGTTGCCACTTATGTCTTAACGGCTAAGTCCATCTAGCTAGGATATGGTATTTGGGTTCCCCGATGAATAGGCACTTCAACACGACCATTGATAAAGATTTTGATTCTCCAAGTTGTAATAGTTTGGTGGTTGGTTAAATAAATAAATTGAAAATAAACCCAAAGCGTGTAATATATTCCGTATATATTTCATGTGAAAAATAAACCCTTATATAACTCATAAAGACAAACAATCCAAAGATAAAAACCCATATTTACCTTTATAAACTTGTTACTCCTTAGCTTTAGCGGTGGAGATGTGTATCCTTGCCAAGCTTATGATAGAATACTCGTCACGACCGAGCAATTGAGCGAATTAGTTACATGTTACCACATAGATTAGTTGAGTGATTTGAGTGTTTTCATCTTCCTATTTCGTGAGGTGTTTGGTTGTGTACTTGTAATAGATCAAATAAATGCTTTAACGGAAAATATCCTTAGGGATACATTTTTATAGACTTCTAAAGGCTACTTGAGGACAAGTAGGATTCAAGTGGGGGGATATTTGATGACATCAAATAACGTCTATTTTATAGCATCATTTATCCTATGTATTTAACCCATTTTATATAATTATTGCAAAGAATTGTTACTTAATCATTTATATTTGAGAATTGCAGTAATTACGGAGTACTTGGTGAATATTAGCAAAAGGCGCACATTTTGGAGCTTAAATGAAGATATTTTGAAGATTACTATTCTGAAGACCAATACGTCGTATCCATCAAGGAAGATACGGCGTATCTGTGCTTGCACTCACCAAAGACCACAAAGGAAAGAAGATCAATACGCCGTATCCAGAAGATGTCAATACGCCGTATTGAAGATATAGTATGTGAATATTCTAGAAGATATCAAACGTGGTCCCTACTCCAAGAAACTCCAATACGCCGTATCGAACCGACTTCCAGACCCTATAAATACAAAACTCAAAAACGAGTTTTAAGTGTGCTAAATCATATTCTCGATACCTAAACCACAAAAGTCAATTTTTAGAAGAGAAAAAGAGCAGAAGAGGTCTTGCAACGCATTCCAATCCATAGAAGACAACGTGTATATTCTTATACTTTTATAATCGTTTAGTTTTTGGTATCATTCGTTAACTCGGTTAGTTTACCTTGGCTAAAACAATTACTCTTGTATTAATTATGATGTTTGAAGGCTAATACCTTCGGGTATTAGCCATTATTATGAAGATCTGAATGTTTGGTTTTGTTTATATCTCGATTGCTTAATTTATCGTTGCATGCTTGTTTATGTTTATCAATTCATACTTGTTTACGTGCTTTTGTATGCGACCGATCATTCAACTGGATCTAGTAATACGGACCAAGTAATCTAGATGCCGGGATAGCTCTCCATATAGTAATTTATACATCTAGAATTATAGGATCATAAATATTATCCTTCTAAAATCGTGCTAAGGATACGCTTCTGGCTTAACTAGTTAACGAAAATTGCCTTTGGTTTATTGAATATGTTGACTAGTAGGTGAATCAAGATAATTCAACAAATAATGTTCTGATTACATTAGATAGTTGGACAAGTGGACTACTAGAGTATAAATTGCCATTAAGAAGTAAGTGGGTAAAGTCTCTATGAGCTAGGGTTTAACAAGATCACCATTACTTTAATCCCTAAGATAGATTATAATCAAGTAATTAGGATGCTTTATGCAGATGCTTTAATTATGACAGAATTAATGTGTCTAGGTCTTAGGATGAAGTCCCGCCTAAGTCTAAGAATGATATGCCTCTTCGAGATAAGTAATCATTGCACTGAATAAATAAACCAACTTCTAATCGGATTAATAATGGCTAATACAGTTTTCTATCATAAGGCTTGTGAAAACTAAAGAATCGTTTAAGCTCATATTGTTTAGATCTTATATCTAGGATTAACAATAACAATGAACATAGAATATGTATAGCGGAATTAACATAAGAACAATGATATTCAACAAGGTGTTTCTTCATTAATAACCAAACGTTCCTAACAGCCCCAATTCTAGATGATCAATTCTAGAATGTGTTATCTAAACTATAACAAGGAATCAAAGATCCTTAAGGCTGAAACACCCAAATTCTAGGCATCCACTTAGAGGACTTGATGCCTAGACACACACATACTTTTTTGTGTTTTACATCTTGACACACCAAAAAATTATACGACCTATATCTCTTTATATGCTATAGATATTAGGTTTATAAAGGATAAGTATTAGGAAATAAACAAATCTTCCTAACTTTTATAATTATCTTCTAGGAAATCTTCTGTAATCTTCCATCTTTTAAAGAATTCCTAACCCTAGAATTCCTTTAAAATGCTGTATGGTAAGTTTGATTAGATGGAGGAGATATATTACACTATCCTCCTTCCCCCTTCCTGTTGTGGAGTATTTGATTGTTTTTAGTACTCTTTGTCTTTTAAGTCCTCATCTTTCAATAATGTTTTGTCTTATCAACACAGCATATAATTTTCCCAACAATCTTCCCCTAGTTGATAATTACAAAACTAAAATAAACACGAACTTCCCCTGAAGCTAATATATATATGAAAGAATACAGGAATCTATGCAAATTCCTGACCAAGGGATCGTAAGTTTGCACATCTTCTTTGTAAATCTTCTTCCCCTTCTTGTCATAATCAAATAGGGGACTAAAGTATGCAACTTTGATTTTGACAACCACAAATCACTATCACACGCCTTAAGATAAATGAACTTGAGCAGTAGAAACTTAAACTAGCAGTAGTAATAATAACTTACAGTAGTAAACACCTTAACCTCGATGATGCATGTAAATGGTTAAACATTTTAACATTAAGCTTCCCATGAAACCCGTATGTTAACCATTTCTTGAATCTTCAATTCTGTAGGCTCTATGTAATGATTATTGATGAAGAAAACTAAGTATTACCAATTTGATACTGAAGTAGAACAACCTAAACTTGTGTCTTTTATCTTGTACTATCCATGTGACGTTAAACTCATACCAAGACCAAAGTATAAGTAGATCGCAACCTCTTGACAATTATCCTCATCTTCTATGAGACACCAGACCAAAGTGATAGCAAATGTGAGCATTGAGCACCATAAGTTTGTAAATCACACACCTTTGCTAGATTCGTCAAGTCTTCGTCACAACATTAAAAACACAAACAAGTTACCTTCAAAGTGTAACACCCACTTTAAGATATGATAAGAACACGCATCCAAAAAACTCCACTTCAACTTCAAATAAGTGATAAACAATCCTCTTTGTAATCAATTAAACTAAGAAATATGAGCCTTCAAACTTTTAAGAACATTTAAAATCATAATCTGTTAGCTTCCCCTTAAACCAAGTATCTTGTTCAATTCGAGATCCAAATCCATGAACTATCCAATATCTGATAAATCAAGCAGTAGTAATAATATCTCGGATAACACTCACAGTTTTAACTTAAAACTGTTTTTCACACTTTTAACTTTCTAAACGTGTGTGTCAACTGATATCGTACAAGGCTAGCAGCATAAAGTGCATATGACCAGCATGAAGTTAAAATAAACAATACTAACCAATAGCAGTAGTAATTGCTTTAATCCGTCAAGTAAAATTAATTGTTGAAATATATTATTGGCAGTACTAAATCATAGCGAGCAGTAGTAATGAACCCATGACAGTATTAAGTACATAATCTAGCAACACTAAGTGATCTTATGTCGTACCATACATAAACCTTTGAAGCTTCAATACTTGCTACTATAACACGAACCAAACATGGCAGTACTAACTCTTGATGTCTCTTGGCAACATAAATACACAAGCAACATTAATCATATAAGAGCAGTACTAACATATCTTATCATGAATCATCTCATAAAATCTTGGTCGGTTAAAAAGCCCATGAACTAGTTTGTTGAAGCCCGGGTCCATTAGATTAGAGATATGAATATATCCTAATCCCTAATACATCGCAGCTTCCATATCATTCAACCCTAACATACTTCATGTAAAACACACGCAGCTTTTATCTCATCTCAACCCCATATCTAAAAACGTGTCATCATTCAAACAGAAGTACCAATATCACATCTAGAAGTTCCAAGCTGCTGCTTCTTTACTAGAAACCCTAAACAAAAAATTTTGCAACAGCAATATTCGAATCCTTATTCATTAGGGTTTTCATACCATGTAAGCGTCAACCTAATCAAACCATAAGTTTTCCATATGACCTTCAATACTTTATGTTAGGGTTTCTCAAAAACTTTAACAATAAACTTGCTCATAAAATAAAACTACAAACATAACAATTTTCTTTTGTTATTTGCTGGAAACCTAAAATCTGTTTCAAACTTACTGAAACCTCAAAAGCCATGAGTACCTTATCAATAAAATAGCAATCACATAGCAACGAATCATAGATTTCTACTATCTTCAAAACAAGCAGTATTGATAATACATTGGCAGCAGTAATATAACCAAACAACATTGACCAACAATAAGTTTACCTTATTTACTGCTATTGACGCCATCAGTTACATGTAGCGCAAACCCTAGCAGAACCTTAATATCTGCTACTTTTTATACACCTGCTATGCTACTTCTTCATAATGAATACCATAAAACCACACAATGAAGATCAGAACCTTGCCTTGCCTTTGTATACAATGACTTCCTTATAATTAATCTTCACTCATTCTTTCTGCTTTTCATCATATGAATCATTCCCAAAACCCATGATCCCCGTATGATGTATCCAATTACATGAAAGCTTGAATCATGGAACCAAAAACCATTCTTATGGTTTTACCGAATTAGGGTTTATTGAAAACCCTAAGTTTACTGAATTCACGTGTTTACCGAAAACCATAAACCTTAGATTTATCAAATTTTCCTAAAACCCTAATTTTAGTTATGAACAATTGGAAAACCTTATAGAATCCTAGATCAAGAGCCACGAGGCTCTGATACCACTTGTGAAAACTAAAGAATTGTTTAAGCTCAGATTGTTTAGATCTTATATCTAGGATTAACAATAACATTGAACATATAGTATGTATAACGGAATTAATATAAGAACAATGATATTCAACAAGGTGTTTCTTCATTAATAACCAAACGTTCCTAACAGCCCCAATTCTAGATGATGAATTCTAGAATGTGTTATCTAAACTATAACAAGGAATCAAAGATCCTTGAGGCCGAAACACACAAATTCTAGGCGTCCACTTAGAGGACTTGACGCCTAGACACACACACACACTTTTCTATGTTTTACATCTTGACACACCAAAAAACTATACGACCTATATCTCTTTATATACTAGAGATATTAGGTTTACAAAGGATAAGTATTAGGAAATAAACAAATCTTCCTAACTTTTATAATTATCTTCTAGGAAATCTTCTGTAATCTTCCATTATTTGAAGAATTCCACTTTTGTCTTTTAAGTCCTTCATCTTTTATATGTTTTCTCTTATCAACTCAAATATGATTCCCAACAGGCTCGACCAGTCTTTTATCTTCTGTTAATTTCCTTGCGTGGGTTAAAGTGTCTTAAATTGATTGTAGTCACTAAACAAACCCGTGCCAGTCTCTCAGGCTGAAACTCCCTTTTTACCCATTAGAATTAGGATTAGAACTAACATAGAATTTGCATAGGTTTATCTTAAATTAGAATTAACTTAGATTAGATAACCAAAATATAAATAAATTGAGAGATTTAACCTCGCTTCAAGTGTTCGACACCCTACTTACCACGAATATACCATCGACCGGGTACAATGCCCATTAAAGTGTTGTTTTTGGTTAAGTCGGCAAAATATAAATTAAAACTTGAACTATCATAAATAAACACCACACAACGACACATCAATGGTAATTACCCAATGTCTAATATTTATCCTAGGTAAATATTATAGGGTAATAAACAAGAAAAGACGAGACAAACAACCCCAAAGTATGTTTAGGTCAGCTCGACTGAATCCCTAAGGAGGGGGGAGTTTGACTTTTTTTTTATCAAACTCCAATACTTGTTCACTAAGTATTCTAGAACCTCTTTAAGGCCCTATAAACATAAAGTGACCTTAAGGGGTTTCACACATTAATCACAATACTCCTTATAATCTTAAAATCTCCTTTTCCTCTCCCACTTTCTCACGATCAACCGGCCAAACACCAAGGGTTCGAAAACCCTTGGTCAAAACCTTAAGGCGACTTCCACAAGTCGAATTAGTCGACACCAAGTTGATGAGTCAAAAAAACCTTCAACCGGCCATAAAACCAAGGTTTCGAAAATCAATGCAAATAACCATATCCTATCCACTCACGCGAGAGCGACAACAAACTCCAAAAGCTATTGTTAGATTCCACTACGCATCCTACACCAACCCAATCCCCCCCTAAACCACACACACACACCCACCCCGCCATCCCAACCCTCAAACCCCGTATCTCGGACCTACCATTAGGGTTTTCTATTTGGTGTCATCGTGTTATTAAATAATTGAATCAGCGCCCTGTTTGATCCGGGGAGCATTTAGGTTTAAACCACTTTTTTATACTCGCTACTCGCCTAACTTACGATAGGTTCATAGCCATAGTTCTACCTATGTAGTATCGATGGATACCTGACGCAGTCCAAGTGGTGATCATTCCTGAAACACTAGAAGTTCAAGTGAAGCATCAAGATCAAGAAGAAGGTGTTCTGTACAGTTGATAAAGGTTAAAGAAGCTTACGCGTAGCAGGATTAACAAGTAATCATTCTAACACCCTTTGTATGTGCTAGGTAGGTTATATCACTTTTTAGGAGATCTGACTATTAATGTTTTAGTCTTCATGGTAGACCTTAAAGTGTTAGGATTAAAAATGTGGTGTCTATATGGAAATTACATTAGTTTCTATATAGTCTAAAACACAAGGACTAGAAATGTAATTAGCATAAAGATGGCTTGTGTTTAATCTATAAATACCCTCTCTAATCTTCATTAGAGGGGTGAACCTCATAATTGTAATTTTCACTAATCATTCAATAATAAATCACTTTCTCTCTCAATAATGGCTTATTCATATTTTGAGTTTCCCTGACCTCCCGAGAACGTGAATTGTGATTTCTTACAAGTGGTATCAGAGCTGCAGGAGCGATTCGTGATGTTTTTATGTTTATTCGGTTCAGCTTATTTGAGCTTATTTTAGTCCAGATTCAGTCAGATTTGGTCCAGATTTAGTCCAGCAGCTTATTCGATCATATTCAGTCCAGATTCGGTTATTCTATTCAGATCAGCTTATGCAGCCTATTCGGTTCAGATTTTGATTGTTTTACAGCTTATTCAGTAGCTTATTTGTGTTTAGATTAATACATCATTATTAGTTATGCTTATCTTGTGATTGATTCGATCTAAATTTACTGCTTGCGATTTTATCGCAAGATTTGTTCAATTTTCGGTCGGTCAAAATCTGTTAAATGCTGCTAATTTTTGACAACCATCATTTTTGGATCTGGTCAACATATAAATTCGATAAGTAACAAACTCGGAAGTCAAAACTCGACGTTGACTTTTGGTCAACGCTCAAACTCGGAACTCTAACTGCCTATTCCGAATTTCAGACTTAGTTTCTGAAAATGGTTCTAATTTTTTTTTAACAAGAACGAGAATGATATGAAGGAAAGAAGAACATATCTGTAATTATGTGCTACAAATTCATATCGACTCAATTTGCTACAAGCTCAAAACAGTTACAACAAACTCAAAAAGAAGAATTCAACAGATCTATTCTGAGTTTACAATTTCAACATCGAGAATGAATCTTGACAACCGAGTCAACTCGATTGTTACCGAGTCAACTCGATTGTTACCGAGTTTACAATTTCGACATCGAGAATGAATCCAAACTAAACATCATCTTCACATCAAGACTCGACAATGAAACTGAAAAAGAACCAATAAAGATCTCAGTTCATCACCCGTGTTTGCTATTCAAGATTCTGACCTTACAAAGATCAAGAACACGGAAGACTTATACATCATAGATCTTTAAGAAGGTTACCGTCTCTTTAATATCCGAAAATAAAGAAAGACTAGTAACAAGTTTGTTACTGTCTGACTTTGTTTCATTGATCAAAATTAAAAAACAAAAGATTACAACCTTACCCGAGACCATTTTATATGATTTTGAAGCTAATCAATGGTGGTTTGTGTAAGCCTTGAGTCAACATCAGACAGCGCGAGGGTCTTTAGTTTAGTTCTTTGTGATAAGACAAAAATAAGAATGTTTGATGATGTGTCTTCTTGTGAAGGTAGAATGAATGGAGTTGGAGTATGTTGACTGTATAAATCATTCTCTAAATTGGAGAGATAAGGTAGAGGAGATCGAGGCGTTAGTATTGAGAGAGGCGAATGAAATATGAAGTAGGGTTTGGGATGTTATCTATGTAATGTTGGGTTATAGTTAAGCAGATATGACACATGGGTTGTGTGGATAACATGTACTTGGGCTGGATAATTTGGACTGTCATAGAAAAATAGGATGTGTGGATTATTGATACTGAAAATGGACTATGAATGAGTCAATGGACCGACTGGATTTACTACTATATTTGGGTTGATAATTCTTATACCAAAAATTAGTATAAATTTATTGCTTTTGAGACTAAAAGTTATTAATACTAATTTTTGGTATATTGTGGCTAAAAACGCAAAACAAAAACATCACTTATTGCTTAAAACAATTCGTATAAAAGATTCACGAAAACCGTTAAAATGGCTAGTCTCGGGATTTAATCGCAAGAAATGACTATGGGGTTGATTCATTATTTCTTATTCAAGATTGTAGTAGTATTTCACGGGGAAGTGTACTTATTTTGTCTTCAAGCCTTTCTACCTCTTCAACGAAGATGACTTGTTCGAGCATATACGGATTGTGATGAAGACTTGGATATCTAGTTACTTTTGTTATTCTTTCTCTCTTTACCCATAAAGTAGCTATCACTTTAGGGAGTTACGTTGTAGTAATTAGTGTCTCACGTAGTTGAGGATATTCCAAGAGATTCTTCTTCCAACGGATAGTACAAGCTTAAGTCACAACTCTGGAGGATGTTACTTCAGTATCGGGTTTGTCATATTGAGTTTTCTCCATCAGTAGTCATTACAAAGAGCCGACAGAATGCGAGGTTGGAATTAAATTAGTCAGAGAAGAGACAAATAGAGGTTCTTTATCGGCAGTTGATTCTCATGCTTATCCGAATTTATTCTACTTCACACATGGTTGTTCTATCGAATATTCGAGCGTACTCAGATTATGATTTTTTCGATGGTCATCGAATGCAATCAAGGGGAAGAAAAGGAAGTATTCAATAGATTGCATGAATCAGGGGGAAGAAATGTGTATTTATCTTACCTTCATTTCTTTCTTTCTTATCTTCAAGTCCGCTTCTATCTTATGGAGATGGATTGTATGCTTTCAACCTCTGGATGGTTAGTGTGTGAAGTATGTGCATTCATGAGAAGATGTTACTGATTCCTTGCATGTTCCCCTGAACGGATATTCCTCAAGATAGAAGCAATTCTATTTGATGTGATTGGCTTCTTCTGCTTCTCTGGTTCTCATCTAATTCTACTTCTTCTTCTATGAAGCTATATCACAGTTTTAGAATCTGCTTACAATACGGATGTTGGTTTAGGGGGAAGCTGATTCAGAAACTTCGACAAAAAGAAGTAGATGAAGAAAGCTGATTGAAGACATGCAATATGAACTGGGGGGAAGCTATCTCAGTTTATATAAATTACATTGTATCATTTACAAGTAATGGAAAGATTCAATCTGGAGCACTTATATTTGTACTTGTAGGATACATTGTAAGTAATTTCATATGCCACCACATTGGGGGAAGATTATTAGGATTAAAAATGTGGCGTCTACATGGAAATTACATTAGTTTCTAGATAGTTTAAAACACAAGGACTAGAAATGTAATTAGCCTAAAGATGGCTTATTTTTAGTCTATAAATATCCTTTCTAATCTTCATTAGAGGGGTGAACCTCATAATTGTAATTTTCCCTAATCATTCAATAATAAATCACTTTCTCTCTCAATAATGGCTTATTCATATTTTAAGTTTCCCCGACCTCCCGAGATCGTGAATTATGAAACCTCACAAGAATGATGTTAGTAGCTTTAATGTCATAACTTTTCCTTGTTTTTTCTTTAGGAGTGAGATCTTTTAATTCTTGCAGTCGTTTTGTCTATACTGTAGTCTCAATTGCCGGAACAATAATTTCTTTTAATTGAAAAGGACCATTGTTGATTGAATCAAATAGAATTTCTCTATTCTCCTTACCTTCAATGTAAAGTAGTATACGGCTTTTCTAACTATCATAACTGCCTTTCTCGAGCATTGGTGGTTGGTTTTCAGCACCCGCAGCAAGAACATTTTTGATGTTGTGTGAAATGATATGAGAATTGTTTCGATGATAAGGAAGTGTTGCGTGGTTTTGTAATGATTAAGGTTAAGTGTTTAAGTAATTACGTGTTGTAATTGAAGTGAATAGTGTTTTCAGAAAGCAAATCCGCAGGTTTTTAAGTCACAAACACAATTTCTGCAGCTTTTCGAAAACGATTTCCGCACCTTTTCCAAAACTGTGGATTTCAATTTCCGCAGCTTTTGCAATTTCTGTAGAAATGATTGTCGCGGTTTTTAGATTTCTATGGAAATGATTGTCGCATCTTTTCCAATATCTGAGGAAATGATTTTCACCACTTTTCAAATTTCAGAGGAAATGATTTTCGCAAGTTTTCAAATTTCTGAGGAAATTATTTCTGCAACTTTTCCTGATTGTCACAAGTTTTATCCAAAATTAAGGAAATGATTTTTGCACCTTTTTCCACAAAATCCACAGTTTTTTGAGTAAACTAAAAACATGAAAAACTTATAAAAACACACTTTTGATGTTTTTAAACCATTCTTTTTCCAAAACAAGCTTTCATATTGTTAAACCATTGATAAAAATGCAAACTTTATAGTCTTTAACAACAAAATCAAGGTATTATAAAATTTTCGTGGCTTATATTTCATTTAGACTAAAAAACGTGACAAGAACAAGTATAAAACACATACAAAACACCACCAGATCATCCTATGGCTCTTGATACCAAATGTATAATACATATAATATCATTCACACATAACATAATCTAAGAGTTTTAGAGAGAGAAAGTAGATGGGTGGAAACTAGAGAGAGAAAGAGATTAGAGAAAAATTATGAAATAGCATAGAAGATTAAGTTCCACCAACCCTCATCACCCCTCTTGGTCTTCCTTTATAGGAGAATGAAGCCTTACATGTTAGCTTAATGGGGTTATGTGGGATTCATTTAGTTGTTACAACGTACACTACGTACATAATATTACATAACGTAAACAAGACTCGTGAGATCAATAATGATCGTCACTTACACCAAAACTAAATTCCTAACATACTCCCCCCACATGTGAAAAATGTGAGGGCACAACCATCCTTTTACATCTCACCTAAACCACCAACATTTAATGCAACTTCACTTCACTTATTGTCCTTGTGGTTACCTAACACTCTCTTATACTTTACCAAAATCAACTCATAAACACATGCAAATCTGAGTTTAATTGTTGTTTGATCATGGAAAATGAAATGCAACCATGGGTAGTACGTGATGATGATGAAGATTTTGATGCATAAACTGTTTATGGTAAGCAAATGGTTATTTTGATTTTACAAGTCAAGTTTAAGTGTTTCATTAGTTCAAATATTGACAATGTGAAGTGTTTTACTTACAGATACATATACAGACTTGTTCTCGATGAAGGTCAATCATGGTGGTTCTTTTACTTCTAAGGGTGGGAGGGAATATGTTTTAGGTATTATTTCTTATGTTGATTTGATAGATATGAATGGTTTTTTAGTCCTAACACTTGATGACATTGTGAAAGAACTAGGATATAGTGCAACTAACATTAGGTACTACCATTTTCTTAAACCTAGATTATGGTCTTGTTGCATTAGGTAGTGATCAAGATGTTAAGGAGTTGTTGAAATATGTGGTTAGAAATAAGGTGATTGAGGTATACATTGAACATGATTCCGCAACCTAAGACACATATTATAATGGACCTAGAGATGGAGTGAAAACAGATAACAATATGCGAGCATAACCATGTGACAGTAAAGGTGTTACTAAACTTTGTTTACAAACTCCCCCTAGTAGCAAACCTTTGACTATAGGTGAAGAGATACAATTAAAGTATAAAGAAAGAGTAAGGAAAGGACTTATACCCAAGGAATGTTCATTTAATCCTAGGCTAGGTGTAATTACCTTGGTAATCCACCTTTGTTAAGGCCATGTGAGATTCCTTGGTTAGAGATGGAAGATTATGGAGAGGACCTTGGTTGTGGTAGTAGCAAAGGAAGGAAACAAAGGTAGAGGCAAGTGGTAATGAAGCAGAATATTTTGATCCCTTTGATGATCTTAATGATATACTTGGTTAGTATTCTAATGAAAATAAAGGAAGAGTTGAGGCTTGGAGGAAGAGCATATTAGGTAAAGTATAAAAAGAGTCAGACATAGAATTTAAAGGTAATGATGATGTAGAACATAAGGAAGAACATTTTGAGATGAATGATGACAGTGATGGGTTTGTAGATGAGCAAAATATAATAGTGGATGTTCCTATGGATATGCAACCCTTCAAGGATAACATGAGAAGAATGATGCATTGGTTATAATAGATGATATTCAACAATCACATATTGATGAGTGAAGCTAATTTAGATGTTATTGATCTTGATTCATTTGGCAATGATATTGAGAATGAAATTGATACTAAAAGAAGAAAGGTGCTTAGAGAGTTGAGGAAACAGGGCAAGTCAATTAACAGGGG
>BQNB010116628.1:0-21324 GCA_026074375.1 Tanacetum coccineum
GCGCCATAAGCTCACAATAAGCCTTAACAGCTTATCGGTAAAATTTACGCAGCTTATGCAAGTTGAAAGGGGCTTCATGGACTTAAATAATGTAAATGGGCCAAGCCCTAACCCCTAGAACCCATTCGGGTTCACAACTGGCCCAATAGGCCCAACAGCGGGCTTATTAGCTTATTGAATAAGCATAAATAAGCCAGTGACCCTCTAAGTGCTTAACAGACTCAATAAGCTAGAATGCCTAAGGGACCATTAAGACCCTTATCGGGTTAAGTTATTGGGCCTATAAGCCCAATAAGCTCGAAATAAGCTCCAATAAGCTCCCCGAGCTTATTTTAAGCTTATCAGATCCTATTGACCTTATTGGACCCTTTTTGACTTAATAAAACCCATCCCGGACCTTTAGAACACTTATTTATCCTTATTAATCACGATTAGGCGTTTCTCGAGAACCATCGAAACTATAAATACAATAATCTTGTGTGTCACCACACAAGTGATAACGGTATATATAAACTTAAAATGGGATTTAGTTTATACAATGAGTCGTTAGTTTAAATGTGTAAACTAAGACTTGACCGTACTTACTTAGGTACTTAACGGTGAGATGATTACCGAATCGAAGGTTTAGTTGGCAACAAAACCACCGACGGCGATTCGGATTCTTATGATTGATGAATCTGGTTGAATAAAAATTAAATACCAAATTGTTGGTAGAAAAGAAGCATGGAAACGATTTTGATCATTAATCCTAGTGGCTGAATGAATGATGCATTCATTCATTCATGTTGGTTTGTATTCTCAGTGGTTGCATCCCTAAAACTGCCTGAACTATTGATTCAGTATTTGGTTTGGTGCATTAATTATATCTTGAAACTATTAACTGTAGTATCATAAAGACTGCTAATTGAATGAATAGAAAGAACTGTAACGATGGCAGGTACAATTACAGGGCAAATAAAGGGTGTAATATTAAAGCCGAATCTTAAATATGACATTATAAAGACTGCGAATTGAATAACTACAAAACTGAGTCTTTTATAATATAAGGATGATTGTTATATACGTATAAAAAATAAAGTATTATGAGGGGAAGGATCCGAAACCCTAGGACGCTCCCCAAACTTAAATCTCGACCCTTCAATCTAATAAATCTAATCTGAGCCCTTGATTAGCCTCCGCGCATCATTACCCAATCATTGGCCTTAGGATTGCCAACCTGGCAAGACAAAAATGTCCATGCGTGCGTCATGTGTCAGGGTGGGTTCTTCTAGAAGTCTTCGTGTGAGGATTGATTGGTTTTACCCTGGGTTTGTTTGTGTAAAAATGGAAAGGAAGGAAAAAGGAGGAAGATGCACAGTGAATTTGACCGAGTGTTTGACCCTGTGTTTTATAAAATGATCGTTGACCCGGGTGTTGGACTAAGGGTTTGGGCTTGGGTTATGAGTTGGGCTAGCTTTAAGTTTATAGGTTTAAAGGATTTAACGGGAGTTATAGACGAGGACTAATGGTGTAATGGAAAGGACTAACGGTGCAATTTGGTTTGGACTGATGGTGTTAGTCCCCAAGGACTAACTTTGTAATAGTTTTTTTAGGGTATTTTAGGGTTAAAGGATTAATGGGATTGGGTTTGGTTGAGACTTAAGATAAATTCGCCTTCGGCTTTGATTTCTCGTACTCTTTCCATTCCCGTGCTCGGTTTTATCCGTGTTGCTTCATTTTTGTCCTTTTGTGCAATATCCGTTACCTGCAAGATACAATTCACAATACAAACGAATACAATGCATTTTTCTATGTTTATTGGTCATTATTGGTCTTTTTAGCTCGTTTTATTAGGTAAAAGGTATGTGTATTTAAGCACATACCAAAATCCCCCATACTAAACTATTGTCGTGTCCTCACGCAATGTTATAAACACACTTTAGAAAACCAAAAATTTCCACCCCTTTAGACTAATTACCTTGAAAAGTAGCTAAGTGTTCATCTAAGGGGAGTAAGAAATCACATGTTTTGAAAAGCTCCCCGTTTTACCATTTTATGCATTTATTATCATTCATTCATATCATAACTTCACGGAACAAGAAACACTAAAAGGATAAATTCATCGTCCTTGATTTTTCACCCGCCCCAAACCAAGCTTAAAAACAAAATCATTGTTAAATACAAGTTAAGATGCTAACACTACTCATAAATGCTAATTGTGGATGCATAGCTACTTTCCGCTCCCTTATTTCCTAAATCCTCTAAAGATTTTATTATTATTATTTGTGACGAATAAATTAAAGTCTTATTTATATAAAGTAAACCCGATTTAGATCACAATTAGTTTGAAATCCTTTCCTAAAGAGACGATATGGTGAGAATAAGGTCCACATTAAGGTTTTAATTTCGCACGATTTAGGGGTTATCCTTTTTAGATAACCCCAGAGTCAAAATTTGGCTTTATTATTATTATTGCAACATTATTAAACCTCGGTCATTTAAACAACTGCCACATCAGTATGCGAGCCGACCATGGTCCAGGAGTTTTATTTCGACCTCGGTGATCCTCGACCTTTTAGAAGGCTGCAACATCGGTTGTGAGCCGGAAAGATGCAACAAACTTTTATCATTCTCGGATTATTACTATGTGCCTTATTTAGAAGACTGCCACATCGGTTGTGAGCCGGCAAGAGGCAGTAAACTTTTTTTCAGCCCACAGTTTTTATTATTATTACCTCCACCCTTTAAACGACTACCACATCGGTTGTGAGCCGGCAAGAGGTAGTGGTCTTATTTCGGCTTTGGTTTATTACATAACTTATTATTATTAGCCAAATTTCAAGTCATGTGGTCTTTTAACTACCTAGACAACGGTAGCGAGCCGTCAAGAATCGGTAGCCTATTTCCCCACAACACTGACAAAACCTCGATGTGTACCTTACTTCACCAGAAGGAATCTCTACGAAGTGATTTAAACTAAGAATGGCAAAAACCTAAAGTAACTTTATTTATTCAATAATTATATAATGTTTATTAAGCTAGTGGGAGCAAAAAGCCACAATTAACCACTATGGGCCTTAAAGAGATCCAACTACTCTATGTTTAGCATCTAACTTATATAAAACTCTATCATTTCTCGTTCTTCGCAAATTTAAAATCTTTAATAAAAAGATCCGCGAATGCTTAGCCTAATAAAACAAGCTTTGCATATTTAAATTCTATCATGTAAACTTGAAAACTCTTGGCTTTTTCAAGCTAGAATTCGTATTTTAAAGCTTCTTGTATAAAAGACTAGCAAAAGCTTAAATTTATATAAGTTAAGGGGCAAGCTAGAGCGCAACATGCTCGATCAAGTCAAAATCTATTCTTTAAAAAGACAAAACTACGTGTCAAAACACTTATTCTATTTTTGAAAAATTTTAATTTTGGCATATTTTTGCTATATTTGATGGAAAAACGGGGTTACGTAAAGACAAGGCAAATGCAAGTAAGATCGAATCGAAAGATCCCCCCATAATAGAACTACACATTGTCCTCAATGTGAGACTGTCACCCCCATACTAATTTCGAGGCATAATCCAAATATTAAGGGGTCTCTACGCAAATCTAAAGCCGTTTATTAATTATGCTAATAGATAAACGTTAATCAACAAGATCTAGTGTTAGCCTAAAAAATATTGAGTCGAACGAGAAGTTCGTTCATTATGAATATTTGGTCTCGGTCATTTATATATTAATGTTGTAATAGGCTAGAACGGGAATCGGGCTCATTTAATGTAATCTAACCGGTCACGTGTTATGGGCTAAAGCCCAAAGTAATTCCAAGTAATCTCGAGCCCGGCCTAAAGAAAGCCCATAGGCATGAAAGCCTCATGATGCAAGTATAAATACCCCTCTCCAAGTGTGGAGAGGGTGTTGGTCTCATTTGTATTTGGTGCAAGTAAATCAACCATCTCATTTTCTCTCTACTTTCTCTCTCTAACTTCTCTCTAAAATTCTTATCATATCTCCTTTCTATTTTTCTTATTCAAGTATGAAGTGAAGGTGATTATTGGGTTCCGACATTTGGTATCAATCTCCATGGGGGTGATTTAGTTTTGGTTCGTGTGGTTTTTTTATTTTATTTTTGTTCGCAAATACTATTCATCTTACAAAAGTAAGTTTTGATCTTCCTAACTACTCAATGTTTTATCTTGTTTAAAGTTTAGGAGGTATTAAAATTTCATTTTTGTTATTTTCATAATTTTTGGTTCATTTTTGTGTGCAAATATTCTGTTCCGAGTCTGTTAAGAAACACAAAGAGTACAATCGAATTTCTGTAAAGAGTACAATCGAGTTTGTTATTTAGAAAAAAATACATCGAGTTTATGTTTTTATATTCATTTTGGCTAAAGGAAACCAAAAAGCTATCTAGCTCAGTTGGTTTATGAGGGTTTGTTAAGGTTTGGAACGATAGGTCTTGGACTCGATTCTTTCTAGCGGTACGTCTTTGTTATTTTTTCATTCTTACCGATTCTACTGTTCAGAAGTTGTTTTATACCGAGTTTGGGAAGAAATAATACAAAGGTTCACTTAGCTCAGTTGGTTTGAGTCTATTGGTTTCAATTGTGTTATCGAGAGGTCACAAGTTCGTTTCTTGTTCATGGCATAATCTTTGTATTTTTATTCCGAATTTTGTAATAGTGCACATTTTTTCGGTTTTATCGAAAAGTGTGTTTTAGGATATCATTTTATTCTCGGTTATAAGCAAAAGAATTGTAATAGTGCACACGTTTTTGGTTCTATCAAAAAGTGTGTTCTAGGATTTCATTTCTTTCTCGGAATTTTGCATAAAAGGTGTAATAGATATACAAATCTTCGGTTTTATCGAGTTTTGTGTTAGGAGAGTTATTATCGAATTTTGTAATAGGCAAATTTGTTAGATAATTTCCATTTGTAACTTGTCGAATTTGCTACGACGACTTGTCCGAGAAATTTGTCCGAGAATTACTACCGAGTTTTGCTTTATCCGAGAATTTCATCCGAGATACGATATTTGACTTGTCCGACAAGAGTTCCGAGTTTGATCTTAGACGTGTCCGACAAAAGATACCGAATTTGTTACCGATTTTGTTACCAAATTTGTTACCGGATTTGTTTAATCGAATTTGTTAATCGAACTTGTAACATCAAGACAAAACCACAACACAACTTTATCATCTTAAGATCCTACAAATCATTTTCACTTCATAATTCAACAATCATTCATCATGACTACTCCAATCACAACTGACAGTCAAATGCATAACAACATCATGGCAGCTGGTTCAAGGGATCGTCCACCAATGCTTGCAACGGGCAGATATGCACAATGGCGATCACGTTTCTTACGGTACATTAATACAAAAACAAAGGGTGATACCTTAAGTAAATGCATCTCTCGGAAGGTCCTAAATTCCTTTAGATGTCGTAATACAAGCTGTGCCAGCAACAGAAAATTCTCCAGCAGTTCCTGAACATACAACAGTTGAGACAATCCTGAACATGTCTCCTGCAAACAAAGCTCATTTTGAATCAGAAAAGGAAGCGATTCATATGATATTGACTGGAATTGGAGATGAAATATACTCCACTGTTGATGCGTGCAATACAGCTCATGTGATTTGGGAAGCAATCTGAAAGGTTATAAACAAGGGTGAACTCCCTCAAACATTCAAGACTGTAAAAGACAAAATTATTTGGAGTTTGGAAAATTCACCTCTCACGATGGAGGAATCAATAGAGTCATAATACTCTCGGTTATTACAGCTGGTTGAATGAAATGATCAGAAACCAATTTGACGTATGATAAAATGCAAGTCAATGTTCAATTTCTTCAACAACTTCAACCAGAATAGTCAAGGTTTGTAACAATTGTCAAGCAACAACACAAGTTGGATGAAGTTTCATATCACAAGTTCTTTGACATTCTCATACAATATCAAAAGGAAGTTAATGAACTTCGTGCTGAAAGAATAGCCAATAATGCTAACCCATTAGCACTTGTTGCTACTGCTCAACCATATCAAGATCCATATTATCAAACATCAAAGTCTCACAAATCATCTGCACCAACATCAAAAGCTTCACTTCCAACCAAATCTCATACAACTACAAGACACAAAGGCAAAGAGATAGCCAAGCCAATCACACCTCTATCTGAGTCCGCTTTTGAAGAAGACAGTGATCCTGAACAAGCTCAGAAGGATAAGGAAATGCAGAAAAATTTGGCTCTCATTGCAAAGTACTTCAAGAAACTCTACAAACCTACCAACAACAACCTCAGAACTTCCTCAAACACCAGAAATAAGAATGTGGATACTACTCCAAGATACAAGAATGACAATCAGTCTGGACAGTTTGTGAATCAGAGGATAATGACTGTTGTTGGGGCTAGGGAAACTATAGGTGGACAAGTAGTGCAGCAGTCTGGGATACAGTGTTTTAACTGAAAGGAATTTAGTCATTTTGCTAAGGAATGCAGGAAGCCAAAACGGGTTAAAGACTCCACATATCACAAGGAAAAGATGTTGCTGTGTAAACAAGCTGAGAAAGGTGTTCAACTTCAAGCAGAGCAATCTGGCTGGCTACCAGACATAGATGAAGAGATTGATGAACAAGAGTTGGAAGCACATTACAGCTATATGGAAAAGATCCAGGAGGTTCATAATGCAGACTCAGGCACTGATTCTGAGCCATTAGAACAGGTACAATACGATACTGGATATAATGTGTTTGCCAATGAAATACAACATTCTGAGCAATCTAAATCCATTAGTAACACATGTGTAGTGGAAACGGTTGATAGTAATGTCATACCTGATTCACAAGATATGTGTGATAATGATATTCAGAATGACCAAAATGTTGTAGAATGTGATGATGAGCGTGTTGCGCTTGCTAATTTAATTGCAAATTTAAAACTTGATGTCGATGAAAATAAAAAGATTCAAAAGCAATTAAAGAAAGCAAACGCATCATTGACTCAAGAATTGAAAGAGTGCAAATCTACTCTTGCAGAGACTAGTAGAACCCTGAGGGAGTCTAATAGTATTCGGGATAGTTGTTTAGTTGCACTTCAAAATCAACAGACTGAGTTTGAGAGGTACAAGGCCTTTAATGACCGTACAGTTAACTATGACAAACTTAAACGTAAGTTAAATGAAACTCTAGGACTATTAGCTCAAAAAGACATTGACATAAAAAAGGTTTAAAAGTTAAATCCTACAAAAATTTTGTTGTCAAAGAGAAACACGATGAATTAGTCAAACAGAGTCTTTTAACAAAGTAACATTACGAAGGTCTTGTCAAGGAGAAAACAAAGGTAATAACAGATTTAAAACTTAAGGAAGAAAAAGATATTGACAAAATGATTTCAATGGAAAACCAATTAAAGTTTATGAATGAAATTGTTTACAAAAGGTGTCAATCAATCCAAACCATTCATATGTTAGCACCCAAATGCCCTACATTTAATGGAAGGCCTACCTTTGCTAATCCAATGTACCTCAAAAAGGCTCAATATGAGAAACCATGTTTGTATGAGATCCCACTTGACCAATCTGATCCTTCAAATAGACTCGTCCCGGATAGGGAAGAGACACTGACTCCTAAAAGAGAGATTCAAGAAAAATTGAATAAAGACTTAGTGAAACCTAATGATTACACAAAGTTAAATAGTCTTTATGAAAATTTTAAACCCCCAACCCAGGAATATCAAATACAGTTGGCACACGCAAATGAAGTAAGGAAGAAAATGTAGAGAAAATCTTTTGTGAAAACAAAACCAAATATTTTCAAAAATGTCGATTTCTTACCAGTTTCCAAGTCAATAAGCAAAAGTAGACAAGCATATAATGTCATGACAAATAACATAAATCATCTTAGAGAACTTGTCAATCAAGCTTGGGTGAAACATTCTAGAGATCATTTTCGTGCCCCAACTGCTAAAGATATGGAAATCCTGATTAAGACATGTTTGATGCCTCTTGCCCTTAAGACTCAGAATGTACTTTCGTCATTTTAGTCTGAACTTAAGCTAAGCAAAATGCATGCTGATTTAAAGTACGTTGAATCACTTGAAAAAGAAGTAGACGAACTTGAATCTGATAAAGCAGAATTTTCAAACGTGTATGATATGCTCTTGTAAGAATGTGTGTCTAAAGATGTTATGTGTTCTTATTTGCATTCGTTATCTGATTTAGATGCGCACACTGAATTGCAATGCTTATATCTTCATAAAGTTAAAGAATGTGGTTGTCTTGCATAAAAGCTTTCAAAAAAAACTGAATCTATTAGTAAAGAGGTTTACACTGAGCTTTTACGAAGTTTTGCTAAATTAGAAAAACACTTAATTTCTCTTGAACTGGCTTTACAACAATGTTAAGAACAAATGAAAAATGACACATTTGCAAGAAAGCGTCAAATGTTCTTTCTGACATGAACGTGAATAATAATTTTGAGATACAAGCATTTGAAAGCTCAATTGCAACACAGAACATTGCCATAGGTAGTTAAAGATCTCATGAAAAATGTAAAGGAAAAATCGGTGGAAACTACGTTTGATAAACCATCTGTTGTTCGACAACCAAATGCTTTAAAGGATTCAACCCATCAGGTTTTAGGCAAAACCGGCTCCTTTTTCAGTTCTCTTGAGAGGAAAAGTTTTACACAAACACAGTCGGTTGCCAAAACTAATGTGTCAGAGAGTTTATCAAAACCAGTCACTACACAGATTTTACCTCCAAAAGCAAGGCAAGATGCAAGAAACATAAATGTGATTAAACCAGGCATGTATCGAATTGACACTAGGACAACACAAACTAGAGCACCACAGTTGCCTCAGACTTCTAGGAATATTAATCCTCGCGTGTCTACCTCTACAAGAGTAATTCATAGAACTAATGTTAGCAGACCACAGCTTAGGAGCACTCAAATGAAAGATAAGGTCGTGCCAAACAATAGTCATGTGAAGAATAAGAAGACAGAAGTAGAAGACCACCATAGGATTTCTAGTATTTCTAATAAAACAAAGTCTATAACTGCGAGTATTAACAGTTTAAAATCTAGAACTTTGAATGTTAATGCTGTTTGTGTTATTTGTGGAAAATGTATGTTTCATTCGAATCATGATGCTTGTGTTTCTAAATATTTGAATGACGTGAATGCCAGAACTAAGAAGCTTAATGTAGTGCCTATTAGTACTAAAAAACCCAAAAGTCAAGTGAATAAATCTGTTGCAACACCCCATAAGAAAACTGTTGCATCAGAATCCACTACTCAGAAATCCAAGAGTTACTATAGGATGTTGTATGAGAAAACTAGTAAGGCATGAAAATGGTGGATAGAACAACAATGCCCATCAGGATATAAATGGGTTCCAAAAACAAAAACAAAATGGGTGCCTAAAGTTAGGAATGAGAATGTGCAAAAGAGAGTTAGTTTTGCTATAGATAATGCATCTAGGATAACTAATGTCTTGAAACTCACAAATAATTTAGGATCCAATTTGTCAAAAATTTCATCGTTATCTAATTCTCTTACAAATTGTTCAACTCATTCTATTCATTGTTAACTCTAGATGCACAAAGCACATGATGGGCAATCTAATGCTGATGTGCAATTTTGTTGAAAAATATCTGGGTACCGTTCATTTTGGCAATGATCAATTTGCTCCAATTCTTGGTTATGGAGATTTGGTTCAAGGAAATATCATGATCAAAAGGGTTTATTATGTCAAAGGCCTCAATCACAATCTCTTCTCGGTTGGTCAATTTTGTGATGCGGATTTGGAGGTTGCTTTCCAGAAATCTACGTGTTTCGTTAGAGATCTTCAGGGAAATGATTTACTCATCGATAACCGTAGATCTGATCTCTATACAATTTCCCTTCAAGAAACAACGTTATCAACTCCACTCTGTCTCATGGCTAAAGCCTCACCAACTCAAGCATGGTTATGCCATCAAAGACATTCTCATCTTAACTTCGACTACATCAACTTGCTTTCAAAGAAGGATATCGTGATTGGTTTACCAAAACTGAAGTATGTCAAGGATCAACTATGTTCCTCTTGTGAAGTGAGTAAAGCAAAAAGAAGTTCATTCAAGACGAAGGATGTTCCAAGTTCAAAAGGACGGCTAAATTTGCTTCATATGGACTTATGTGGTCCAATGCGGGTTGCTAGCATAAATGGGAAGAAATGTATTCTGGTAATTGTAGACGACTATTCCAGATACACTTGGACTCACTTTCTACGTTCCAAGGATGAAACACCAGAAGTTTTAAAAGATTTTCTCACGATGATCTAAAGAAATTTTCAAGCCCTAGTAATTTTTGTTCGAACTGACAAAGGTACTGAGTTCTTATACAAGACACTCAATGCATTCTTTAAACAGGAAGGAATTGAGCATCAAACTTCTACTCCTCGAACACCTGAACAAAACGACATTGTAGAAAGACGAAACCATACTCTGGTTGAGTCTGCTCGAACGATGCTTTCAGCTTCTAAACTTCCTTTATTCTTTTGGGCTGAAGCAATTGCATCCGTATGCTATACTTAAAACAGATCTATCATTATCCCAACACATGAGAAAACAGCATATCACATCATCAATGATAGAAAACCTTCAATTAAACACCTTCACATTTTGTGTTGCACTTGTTACTTAACCAGAGATGGTGAAAATTTGGATAAAATGAAAGAAAAAGGGGATCCGTGCATTCTAGTGGGATACTCCACTCAGTCAAAAGGATACAAAGTTTACAACAAGAGAACAAGATTAATAGTTGAATCCATACATCTCAGATTTGATGAGTTCAAAGAGATGTCTGAGGCGTCTGTTGCGAATGACACTTCAGGCCTCGTTCCCCAACGACAAAAGGCATCAGATTATGAAAACTCTGGCCCCGACCCACAACTACAAAATGTTTCTCCTTCAGCAGATACAACTGTACCATTACAACAAGAGTTGGATCTTTTATTTAGTCCTTTGTACGATGAATTTTTCAATGCGGGTACTTCACGTGTCAACAAGTCTTCTTCTCCCACCGACAATTCTGCTCAACAAGACACACTACCTTCAATGACTATTCACCGTACAACAGAATCATCAACTCCAACATATGTCAATGCTGAAGAAAACAACAATGATCAAGTATAATTTACCAATCCTTTCTGTACACGGGTACAAGAAGTTGTTGAGTCTTCCTCATGCAATATTGGTAATTCAAATATGCATACCTTTAATCAACCTCAAGATTCCGAATACCGATGGACAAAAGATCACCCGTTAACTCAAGTTCATAGAAATCCATCAAAGCCAGTGCAAACAAGACAACAACTTGCAACCGATCCTAAAATGTGTATGTTCGCACTCACCGTGAGTATAGCTGAACCGAAAAACATTAATGAAGCAATGGCTGATTCTGCATGGATAGAAGCAATGCGCGAAGAGCTTCATTAGTTTGACATACTCTAAGTCTGGGAACTCATTGACAAACTCTTTGGCAAGAACGTAATCAAGCTAAAGTGGTTATGGAAAAACAAAAAGGATGAAGACCAAACTATAATTTGCAACAAAGTATGACTTGTAGCTAAAGGTTATGCTTAGGAAGAGGGTATTGATTTCGAAGAATCATTTGCTCCAGTTGCTCGCTTGGAAGCTGTTCGGATTTTCGTCGCATATGCTGCACACAAGTCTTTTCCAATTTATCAGATGGACGTCAAAACGGCATTTCTTAATGGTCCATTGAAGGAAGAGGTTTATGTTGCACAACCAGACGGGTTCATTGATCCTGATCATCCAGAAAAGGTTTACCGTCTAAGGAAAGCTCTATATGGATTGAAACAAGCTCCAAGAGCATGGTATGATGAACTCTCAAATTTCCTGATGTCCAAAGGCTTTACTAAAGGTACCATTGACCCAACTCTATTCACGATAAGATACGGGGAGGACATTCTACTTGTGCAAATTTACGTTGATGACATCATTTTTGGGTCTACAAACCCTAAATTTTCTAAACGATTTGAAAAATTAATGCACAGTAGATTTGAGATGTCCTTAATGGGGGAAATGAAATTCTTTTTAGGACTTCAAATCCACCAATCCCCACGCGGTATCTTTATCAATCAGGCCAAGTACACTTTAGAGATACTTAAAAAACATGGTATGGAAAAAGGACAAAGCATTGGTACACCAATGGCTACGAAACCTAAATTAGATGCAGACTTGAGTGGTGAACCCGTAGACCAAACTGACTACCGTAGTAAAATCGGGTCACTCATGTATCTGACATCTAGTAGACCAGACATAGTGCAAGTTGTATGTTATTGTGCAAGATATCAAGCAAGACCGACTGAAAAACACCTCAAAGAGGTTAAAAGGATCTTTCGATACTTGAGGGGTACCATTAACATGGGACTCTGGTATCCGAAGGATTCTGGCTTTGAACTAACAGCTTTTTCAGATGCTGACCATGCCGGATGCCTTGATACTCGCAAAAGCACGTCTGGAGGAATACAGTTCCTAGGTGATAAGTTAGTCAGCTGGATGTCAAAGAAGCAAGACTGTACTGCAATGTCATCAGCAGAGGCTGAGTACGTGGCGTTATCTGCAAGTTGTGCTCAAGTAATGTGGATGAGGACACATGGATGAGGACACAGCTTCAAGATTATGGCTTCAACTACAACAAAATACCGTTGTATTGGCCACTCTCATCAGCCATAAGCAATCTCATGCAAAAAACCCCCGGTTGCAGGCACTCCCGGTACCAAGTACAAAGTCATACTCGGTATCATTTTCATAAGGAACAGGTTGAAAACGGTATAAAGAATTGTACTTTTTGTCAGAACTTAATACCAATTAGCTTGATATGTTACTAACAGCCCTATCCGAAGATAGGTTTTAGTATCTTGTCAGGCGAATTAGTATGAGATGTTTGACTCGAGCAGAACTGGAGAATCTGGCAAATGAATCTACATGATATTTCATCAAACAACACCATGTATATACTTTTAGAAAAAGAAAAATACAAAAATTTAAAATTTCAAAAAGAAAATAACAAAATCAAAAAGTTCAGAAAATGTTTCAAAAAATAATTCTACACGACATGTCTCTTGGAATCGATAACATTTACGTACCTAGAAATGTTGATTAACATCGACACGGGCGTGTAAATGAAGTTCGAAACAGGAGTTTCAAATGTTTTCAAAACATGTCATTTCTAATTTTCTTTATGACTTGTAATCACTCTCAGATTGCAACGTAACGGAGCCCGACGAAAAAAGGAGAGTTGTAACGCATAAGTGCGCTTATCCTTAGCGTAGAAGAGAAGTCTTCTAACATATGGTTTTTCAAAGAGTTGAACACAATTTTTCAACAATTTCTCATGACAATTTCCAAAAATCTTTCAAAATTGTATGTTCAACACTCCATCCCTCATATTGTTTTACAAGACAATTATTCTACATTTGGTGTCATTTTTTAAAATGAGTCAAAGTTTGAGGGGTAGTTTTTCAAAAAACAACGTTTTAATAATTATTGGATACATCATAACATGACAATTCTTATGTATTCAACACATTAAAAAGGGTCTTAATAACATCTACCGGATTATAATGACTATTAAATAGACTGAATGATTTATAGAATTATAGGGTGGGTTGGCACAATTTTTCAAGAATTCTTCGATACAATTAAAAATCTTTTAAAATCGTAGTGCTCAACAAAAGCTAACCCCAATTTATATTAAATTTACAACTTGGTATCATTGTTTTTGGTGTCAACCATATGTAAAATATACGAGGGGTATCAAGTTATGTTTTCCATGTAATACCATGCTAATAAAAGTTTTCCCCATGGTATTCAAGACAAATTTTATCACAAAGTATTTCAAAACCTAAGTGAATTAGGTATTTAAAAATAAGGGGAGAAATGTATTTAAAATGGGGATCTTGAAAATAATAAGTGATTTATCGACTCAAAGTGCTTTATAATCCTGCGAAAAAGGTTTATGGTTACGATCTCATACCTCTACAACATGCTTATTTCACTGATGATTCTGAGATCATAAGGTGTAAGGCTAGGTATTTGTCCTATGATTCCTAACCAGAAACCGAGAGGGATTCTACCCAAGGACCACCTCCATATTTAGAAATAGCAGTCCATTAGGTATGATTGGAGATGAATGTGTACTAAGGGAACATGCCACTGAAGATTGAGCTAACACTGGAACAATCACAACAAGGTGTTAGTAATGACGTCTTGGTAAGCATTGAAGGGGTTGAAGAATTAAAAAGAAATGTATGGATAAAGGGTGTAAAGAAAGTATCCCTCCACAACAACGTTAGGCAAAACAGGTCAATACATGATGCTAGTCAGAATCACAATGTTTATTGCGACATTGAAGACGAACATCATGGAACCCAGCGAAGCACATGAACAACCACCCTATCCCATTCGGGTTTCTGTCAACAGAAACTTATCTCAATTGTCACGATAGATACACATGACTCTTAGACTTTCTCACTCTAGTTAGATGATATTGAATATTGTGGCAGTCTGTCTAGCCATCCGATTACTAAAACTAAAACAAACACTAAACGAGTTCTAGAGCAAGAGATCATTAATACATCTCATTAGTCCGACTTCCAATACTAACACTGTTGAACACCAATTTGTTCACAAGTTGTAAACAAGAGTCCTAAACGGCATTATCCTTGTGATTATTGCCAGAACATCCGAGTGATATCTTATGAACTCACAAAGAAGATGGAAATCCTACTTGAGCCAGCATCACACAAGCTCTTGGTAGGTGACTTGCGAGATTCTATTTGAATCAAACTTGTGACAACTGGAAAGAAATGATGGTGCGATTCAATGTGAATTAAACTTGTTCCAGGAAATGAATTGACGGCTTAATCAGAAAGATAGTAACTATCTGATTCACTCTTACCGTGTTGTCTGCTTTGAACGTTCCGATAATGAGAACTAGCAAGCAAGGTAAAGTCTAATACATCTGTGGTTAGAAGATACCTAACGCTTTGAGCTGAAACCCTGTCAAGGGAGATTCTTTGAATCAGACCTGATCACATAGGTAAAATATTTATACTACCGAAAAATGGTCCTACATAACCAAATTAATCTAACTAAATCCCCGACTAAATTGACTAAAGCCATATTCGGTCCACACGCTTATGCTATCTATTATTATTTCAGGATACATAAAGATGGAGATGGTGATGCCTTATTCAAAGCTGAAAGGTCGGATCATTACCACAATTCTCATCAAAAACTACAAAGACTTACTATAACATCAAGATTCAGAATCATGAAAGCTCAAGAATTTAAGACAAAGACTTCCGCACAAACTGATATACAAATCTTCCTTCAAAGATATAAAGTCTATCAAGGGAGATTGTTAGCCAGCTTTCCAAGAGATGCAAAGTATGAGCATGCTGGTCAAGACACAAGATCGCAAGGTGGCAAAGACGATCATGATGGAAGGATAAAGATTTAAAGATTTTGGACGAAAAGCAAAGTCAAAAGACAAAGACAAAAGCTCAAGACAAAGATCACAAAGCCATGAAGGATCAACCTACAACGTAAGACAGAGACAAAGATCACAAAGCTTAACGACAAAAGCACTCGATGATCCTCACAAAGGAGTTGTCACAATGAACTCACTTCGAGGTAGATTGTTAGCCTCAAAATAATGATCTATACAATGGAAGTCTTGTTCATTTATTAATTAGGTCTTGGTCATATAATTAATATACGTTGTAATAGGCTAAACGGACTCTTAAATGTAAACTAACCGGTCATGTGTATTAGGCGAAAGCCCAAGTAATCCCAAGCCCGGCCCGTAGAATTACTAAAGGCATGAAAGCCTTTTAGTTTTGATACATATACACCTCCTCAAGGATAGTGAGGGGGGTTGGTCATTTGTAACTTTCACATTTTACAAGAAAACTTCCTCATTCTCTTATTTTCTCTCTCTACTCTCTCTCTCTACAATCCTTCTCATCTTTTTCCTTAATTTCTTATTCATCAATATGAAGTGAAGTGATTTTCTTGGTTTTTAAAAAATGCTAGAAAGACTAGCAGGAAATAAATACTTCTGTTTCCTCGATGGTTTTTCTGGGTATTTTCAAATTCCTATCGATCCTAATGACCAAGAAAAAACAACATTCACATGTCCTTTTGGCACATACGCTTATAGGCGAATGCCTTTCGGTTTATGTAATGCTCCTGCCACATTTCAAAGATGTATGTTGGCAATCTTTCATGATATGATCGAAGAATCCGTCGAAGTATTCATGGACGATTTCTCCGTCTTTGGAAACTCTTTCGACACATGCCTAAACAACCTTGATAAAATGCTCCAACATTGTAAAGACGCTCATCTCATTCTAAACTGGGAAAAATGTCACTTTATGGTCAAAGAAGGAATTGTGCTCGGACACAAGGTGTCCAGCGCAGGACTTGAAGTTGACAAAGCAAAAATCAATGTAATCTCAAAACTTTCACCCCCTACAAATTTAAAGGTATCAAAGCTTTCTCGGACATCGCGGTTTTTAACCAGCGACGTTGTTCATTGACAGACTTCTGAAAATTTGCTCGACCACTAAACATATACCCGAAAAAGGACACTCCATTTGATTCAGTGATGAATGTCAAACAGCATTGAATTATTAAAAGAGAGCACTCACAAGTGCTCCGTGAATCCATAAGCCCAAACTGGAACTATCTTTTAAACTTATGTTGATGCAAGTTATTTCGCTGAGGAATCCTCTAGGTCAAAAAGTGGTAAAAACTTTCACTACAATCTACTTCCGCCAAGCAAAAAACCCTTAATTTATGCTCAACAAAAATACACAGTAAACCCAAAAAGAACTTAAGCGTAGTTTTTGCCATTGACCAATTCAGATCCTATCTTTATCACCTAAAAAACTATTTGATCATACCGATCATTCAGCTCTAGGCACTTATTCAAAAAGCAAAATGCTAAACCACGCCTTATCCGATGGATCTTACTTCTATAAGAATTTGACATAGAAATCAAAGATAGAAAAGGTACCAAAAATGTCGCAGCCGATTACTTATCCTGACTTGAAAATAATGAAACAAGCGATGATAGTGAAGTCGATGATAACTTTTCCCAGAGAATCTCTTATTGTAAACATACACCAAAAACGAACATGGTTCGCAGACTTTGCACTACCTATTCGTTAATATTATACCAAAAGGGATGACGTTTCATACCAAAAATAATAAATTTTTCCCTCTGACCTCAAACACTACTATGAGGAGAACCCTACCTTTTTCAAAGTATGTTTGATATATAAGAAATCACATATCCTTTTTATACCAAAAATGGCCTTAAAATGAACAAATTGTGCAAATTATGCTTGTATATTGCTTGTTTTGTCATTTGTGATGTGTAGGTACGAATATTGCAAATAACACAAGAAAACGGTCAAAACCGGACAAACATGGTCAACCATGGTCAACATTGGTCAACCCACAAAAAGACAAGACCTTCAAAATACCAAAAATGTCCTTAATGTTAACACAATTTCACCAAAAGTCCCAAAAACCCTAACACCGTTAGTCCATAACTAACGGTTGTTAAATGTGTTTTATAAAACCCTTTTTACCTTTACCCAAGCCCAAAAATTACACCGGCCCAATCTCTTTTTATAAATCCCGAGCCCAAGTCCCTACTCTTTACCCCGGGTCAAACACAATCTTATAAAAGAAAGAAAAAGGCGGGAAGAACAGTTTACTGTTCACCATCCTTCCCTAACAATAAACCATGCACCCAATCTACTCTGCCAGTAATTTAAATCTAACCCTTCTAGGAAGGAAAAGACTAACAAGTTCTGACACCATAGGAGACAAACGCTGGCAATCCCCATCTATTTGTATTTGGTATATTTGGTGCGTGCACGACAAACTAGCATTCAAAATGATTGATCAAAAGTTGGTTATGAATGAATGATCGTGATTAAAGCAATAGGAGCGTCCTGAAGACCCAGAACGTTCTCTACACACCTATATATAGAAGGCTTCACTTACAGAGCAAGAGAAGGAGGAGTAGGGTAGTTTAAAGTAGTGTAGTTTAGCTTATTTCCATCTTATTAATCTTTTCTTAATGTAATTTCTCTTTAAAAGCCATGTAATCCTTTTCTTATTAATGAAATTGCATTTTTACTTTAAAATTGTGTTTTAACTTTTATGAATTTTGCTAAATAACATCATAAGCTCTTAATAAGCTCTCTTTACTCTTAAGCTAGTTTGTCACATAGTTAAGCTCTCAAAGCTTAACTAAGCTTATTGATACTCATTTCCTCTCCTAAATAAACCTCAGCTTATAAATGGATGATAAGCCAATTTTGGATGGGCTTATTGGACTTTACTGGCTTGTTATTTACAAGCTAAAGCTTGTAGATTAAGCTTAAGTGAGCATTCACCTCTGTTTAGCTGAGGTGTGAGGTACACTTCTCTTTATGTTTTCCTATTTTACCTTACTGTCATTTAATTTTCTAGCTGTTCAGTTTATTGTTAGCTTATATATGCTTATTGCCATCTTATTATAGTTTAAATTTGCTTAATCCTGCTTATTATGTTTGTTTTCTGTCTGATATAGTTACTTGATAGCTTAGAATTTAGTTTGCAAGTTATTTTCATAAAACTGTCATAAAAATCCAAAAATAGTAGCATTACTTGTTAGCTTATAGATTCTGCTTATTTAGTAGCTTAAATCTGTTTTTAAGGTGTGTTATAAGCTTGTTGTTATCTGGTCTTAGTATGTTAAGCCTTAACTCTCATTATCTTAAGCTAAATATAAAATTGAAATTTCTAAAGGTAGTTGCTAGGGATCAAGAGCCAGACTAACCACAAGTTAGTACTGGTAATTATTCATGCCACTTTGGCATATTATCCAAACCTTTATATTTTCATTTTAGATCTTGATTTAAGTCCGCAGTTAGAGTTAATCAAGTTTTATCTATTTAAAAAAAGTTGTTAGCATCTGTTAGTAAATTCAATTAGTTCATGCATTTTTAACTTAAGTCCTTCCAGCTTTTGTATTTCTCTTTTTGCTCTTAGTTAAGTGTGAAATAGTGTGTAGTATAGAGTTTGTAAGTCGCTTTTATAGTTTAAATTTTATTGGTCAATTATCCTCACATAGAATATTAGCCAAACACGCATCTTCTAGCTTAATTTTCAGAGGGTAATAATTAGAGTTAGGATTTAAAATTAAGTTTTCTAGTAGTTTGTAGGTTATATTAAAATAGTGTTGAACTTAATTTGTAGAAACTAGCTTATTTAGTCATCAATTTTTAGCCTCAAATTCAGCATTTTGTCTTTTCATAAATTTTATAAAAAACCAAAAATATAGTTTACTCTGTCTGCATTAGCTTTTTAGATTAGTTTTTCATAGTTTAGTTGAATTTCAAAATAGTTTTTAATAAGTGTTTTAAGTAGTATTTTAGTCAAGCTTTTTAATGGTATAAGTGGTTTAGCCATAAGGTTCTATTTAATTGCTTAAAAATAAGCCCAAAAGTAGTTGTTTGTTCTTTTTGTGAACTGTTTAGAGCAAGAGATGTCTCATTGGTTAAATTGGCTAATTGGTTTATATAATATTGCTATAACTTGTTCAGCTAGCTTACTAGATTAGTATAGATAATTTTGGCTTATTTGATAGTAGTTTAGCTAATTCAAGTTTGTTTGATTATTAGGTTTTAAGCTAAAAAGCTTTATAAATGTTAAATGTAATCTGTCTCTTTTAAGCTCAGTCTCTGGCTTATTGCTTAAGTAAAATAAAAAGTTGTCATTATTAAAAGTGCTTATTTTTAGCTGCTAAACAACTTTGTTTTAAAAAATTTTGAAAAAAAAGGGAAACCAAGGAAGTCAGGGGTGAGCAAGGCTCGAACCCCTGACCTCAACAAAGTCTCAACCTTTTAAAGCCTCACACCACACACCTCACACCAACGTGCCCTTGGGACTTTTACGTCCTAAGTTGCACATTCAATTCTTATAACATCTTTTTGGCTCATCATTTCTATAAGCACTAGAGAAAAAGTCATAAAACTATCGAGTTGCTTTTGAGCTATTTTTATTCTGGCATTATTTATGTTTAAGTCTCACTTGATCTTTTTATTTTCTGCATTCTATCACAGTACCACTATTTTTGAAATTTTTCTTAGATTTTTGAATTTAAGTTTAGTATTTTTCGCAAACTAATTTCTTTTCAAACTTTAAAAAATTATAAAAAATAAAAAATAAACAAAATAAATTCTTTTTTAAAATTTTCTTAATATAATTTAGGCTTAGGCTTGAAATTTACTTTCGTAAGAGGGTTAATATTTTGTGAAATTTCACTTTTTAAAGCACGGGAGTTTCATTCCCGGTTCTTGTTTTCTTCATTTTAAGCTTAGATTACCCTCGTTTAGAATTTCCATAGCATTTTCTTAAAATAGTCAATTAGGATTATAAAAAAGTTTAAGAAAATCATTTTAGGCTTAATATTAGATAATTTAGTTTAAATGTCGCGTTTTTTAATATCCCCATTTACGTTTTATTACGTGTTTAATTTTCATTTTTTGTTTACTTGTTTTCGTGCATTCTTCTACTTGTCATTTATATTTGGTAGGATTTAGAAAACCCAAATCAAAAATTCTTTGAAACTATTCAAAACGCGCGATCACGGACTTAACCGATTTTCAATTCACGCTTCGTCGAGGGAAAACGACCCGGGAGGTTTTTGAGACAACTTTGGTTAAAAGTTTGTTTCTCGAACCCGACGGAAAATACTTACTATACTATTATTTGATATAATCCTTATATACTTATATATTATATATTTAGCATATTCGGAGCGTATCAAATTTTTGGCGCCGCTGCCGGGGAAGTGGTGTTTCGTTCGAAGATTAGTGTTTTGAAGACCCTTCCTTGTGAAGTTATCGTTTTTCATTTGTGAATATTTTCTTAATAAAACCATAAAAATACAAAAATATTTTTCTATTTTCTTTTATTTTAATTCCTTTTCTTATGAATTATTTTCAAAAGCCCAAAAATATTCTCCGTTACCTCTTATCCGTTTAATTCTTTCTTATGACGTCATTTAACCAACGTGAGTGTACGGGGTGTGGACAACCATGTGATGGCTTTTATTGTTATCTATGTACGTGTCCGCAGTGTGGTGTTAATCTTCTACTTGGAACTTGTTTAAATTGCACTTATGGTGATGGAAAGCCAGTCACTTGTTGTGGGTGTGAAGGCCCGTTAAGAGGAGGATTTTGTTCATTTTGCGCTTCAAGAGATG